>PVKE010003162.1:0-74782 GCA_004027555.1 Craseonycteris thonglongyai | reverse complement strand
TTGCCAATGAAGTAAATGAGGCTCAAACTCTTAATTATTTGCTTACAACCACACAGCAGAAAGTTAATGAAGGCACATCTGTGTGACACAAAAGCCATGTCTTTATGTGTTACAACCTCAGATCATGGCACTGACATACATGCTCAGTAATTCATTCCCTTAAGTCAGAGAGTCAGTAATTATATTAATGTGTTTGTTTCTCTTAGTCTAGTGATAAGGTAACTAATTGAATTCAGCTTGTCTAGAAAAAGTAGAAGTGGCATATATCAGAGAAAGTTCACCTAGAGGGACATTTTCCGAACTTCAGAAAGATTGAGCCCTATAAGTTGATCTTTTAAAGAAGAAGTAAGTGATTGGGATGAATAGGAAAGGAGTCTGTTGAAAATGATAATTGTACCTAGGAAGAAAAGATCCTTAAAACTTTCTTAAACTAGGCCCTTCTGAATGACTCAGGTAGCTTGTTAAATATGTGCCTCTACTAAGGCCTCTTATACAGCAAGTATTCGGGAGAGAATTCCCTCTAGCACCCAGTCTCTCCTGGAGCTGACAGTTTCGTAGAATTCCCTTTGGGGCTGGGGTCATTATAAGGATAGTCACAAGGCAAGATTGCCACCTAAACTGAGGAGATTCAGAATCACAGAGAATACACAAAACTTAGGTTATGGCTAGCTAATGAGGACAGAACTTTTCTAGGAGCACTCTGTAAAGAGCCTTAATGTGTGTCCTCTCAGCTCTTTACTGAATTAGGCTTGAAATTGAAAATGAAGTCTTCACATAAAAGTGAAAAAGGGAAGTGCTATTCATTGCAATCAGTGCCTGGCTGCTGTTTAGTCAAATTTGCAGACAAGTTTGCAATGTATGCATGTTGATACACTACAGCATTGGCCCTTAATTGTACAACTTATTTAAATTTGTGATCTTGATTGTCAATCTTTGTTTGTACTTTAAAGTGTACTCTCAAAGCCAGGGCCAATGTTTTGTATAAAATTCTTAGCTTCCTCAGCCCCTGTCATATTACCTAGCACATTTATACTGGATTCTCAAAAAATATATATCTATTGATTTGATGCTCTTTCCACAAAACTGCCAAATATATTTCTTAAGAAAAAGTAATTGCTTTGATAAATATAAATTTATTCTAAATAGCTCTTTTATATTTGGCCAGTTGGTGAGTTGGTATTTATATAGAAATGGAAATGTGTATTTCCTTTTAAGGTTATAGAATTAAATTTGAAGCCTGGAATAGATTAGATAATAACTCTTGTCATTAAATGGCACCAGAGTCACACTTGTTTTTTGTTACTATTTTTGAGGTTTTTTTACTAAACTGGTTTCAAAATTATAATCCCAAGCATGCCACATTTAAAGTTATTTGGTACTTGGGAGCAATGATGTTCTCATAAACTAAGGAAAGCTCCCAGGTGTATATGAATCGGAAGCAAGGATTCTGTTATCACAATTAATATTCTTTATGTGAATTGTTTTCAATATAGATTTCTTCAGGCACTTCACAATTGGATGGTGCTGAACCTGCAAAACGCTATGGAAAGTCTGCACTCTTTCAACTAGCAGAGGCAAGTTTCTAAGAATATATTGAGACAAGCTATGCTGTGCAGAGGTGGAAATCACAAAAAAGTTAATCATAACAGTGTTCCTTAAACTGCACCATCTCACCTTTGACCTCTAATTTTCAACAAAGAGGAGAGTTAACCTTTCATTTAGAAAAAAAGGAGCTTTGCTACTAAAAGTCATTAAACATTGAAAAAGGTTACCAAAGGAAATTGCAAAATCTTTTTCACAGGTAGTGTTTTAAAATAAGGTCAGTTTTGTCTGTCTCAGATTTGTTAAATAAGTCTAGCCTGAACCCAGAAGAATGGCCCAGATCATTTTCCTCTTTGCTGATTCTCTTATAACATCTATAAGTCCCTAGATTTTTTTTTATAATCTAATCTAGGCACCACTTACTTTTAAACCAATTAGTTGATATTTTAATTTGGGGTTTTTGAGGTTTGTTTGTTTGTTTTTTGGAAAGAACTCAAATGACATATTCTAATGTCTGGTTTTGTACCATCTATCACTTACACATTTGATGTAAATGGGAATAAAATTCCTTTGGCAAAGCAGAAAATATGCTTTCATAAAGCCTGTGAGGGACAAAGCCCTCACTTGGTGGGGAACGGGTTGGGGAGGAAGGTACCAGGAGCCGTTGTTACTAGGATGGGCAGGAGCAATGACTATCTCTGCTAAACTGTGTGGCCTTTCTGCCTTAAGGAAACATGTGGAAGAACTGTCTTTAGCACCAGGACACTATAGTAGAAATTTCCTCTTTTGGTGACACAAAGTAGGCGGTACAAAAATGGGTGACCAAACATCTCTTATAGTAAACTTTTTCTTTTCTTTCATGTTGCTGGCTTTCTTCCCCTGAGTTCCTTCCAGGTATTTTTATGAGTGTTAAGGTTCTTCTATAAATCCTTTGTAGTTTATTCAACATAATAGGATGACCCGTCATTTTCTAAAATCTAGGGTGGCTTATATCATAAAAATTTAGGAGTTTTAAATATCTTAACATTAAGCTTTTAAAGTTTAGCGAGATCCAAATGAGAAATATAAAAGTACAAAGGCCTGAAGCAATAAAGAAGAATACTCGTATAAGCAGTGGAAGAAACTAACCTCTTGTTGTCTGACGTTAAGCTGACATGCTTCTTGTATAAGACAGATAAAGGTCTACAAATGACTAGAAAACTTGTGAAAATCACAGGGAATAGCTTTTAAAAGAATTTAGTGAGTCAGTGGCAAAGTTCTACTTCAGGTAGAACTGAAAAGGTAAGGATCTGGAAACCAATGTGCCTTTGAAGTTAGAGTTATAAATAAGACTTAGTATACAGAGAGACAATGTGGTCATGAATTTGTCTAGTTTTATTTTTGTTGTTTTTTTTAGACTTATTTTATTGTTTGAGAGAAGGTGAGAGAAAGAGTAAGAGGGGAAGGCCCAGAGCACCTTTGAGGTACTTTGCTGTGGGGGAGGTGGGGAATGCTAGAGAGATGAATTTGTCTCCTCATTTCCTTCTTTGACATAAATCATAAAAAAAGGGTTCCCTATTAAATCAGAGCTCATTAAAAAAAGAACACTCTTCTAATTTGTAGGGGTGCATCCCAAATATAAAGCAGATGCTATGATTTAACAGATGTTTGAGTTCTGGTATCATAATTTAAAGGGGTAAAATGACTGCAATAAGCCTATTCCAATTATAGCAAATCACCTTATAATTTGACTTAGATTCTTATAACATCTGAGTAAAAATACATGCTTTTGATGAAACAGGGTCACTAAAAAATAATTTACCAAGAAAATGTTCTCACATTATTTGTATCATATAAAGATGATGTCATAATGCTAATAGACTGTATTTAATAACATCCTAATGCCTTCTCAGTTTCTAATTAAACATAAATATGTGCACAATGGATTAATTGGCATCTCCAGATAACCACCAGTAGAAATTTGCTTCAATGTTTTTTATTTCATGTGTATTTGATGTTTATTTTTGAACAAAATATAATATTCAAATATGCTGGATGCCTCTTTAAATAAGTACCTTATAACAGGATATTGAGAGGGATTTTTTCCCTTGCCTGGAACCAGTGTGGTCTTGTCTAAAATCTAAAGAAACAGTTTTAAATCCACACATTTCAAAGAGAAAGCCACCAAGAAACCACCTTCATTCTGGGCCAAGCCCTACTCTTGGGATTTATGCAGAGGTGGCCTAATCCAGCTACTGCTCCACACACTACTGCAGAAGTTTCTCCCCTCATTTCCACCCTAACTCCTCAAGTCATCAGCGGCTGCGGGTGGGGAGATAGCATAGGCTGTCCAGCTATCTGGACTATTTTGGCTTTTCTACCTGTCTTGAGGAGAAAAGGAGGGAAATGTGGGTTAGTTTGTTCCATTGTTTGTGTACTTCTTTACTGTTTCAGGTCTTTTTATATTTCTCATTTGGATCTGGCTAGACTTTCAAATTATGATACCAGCATTCAAACATCTGTGAAACCATAGCATCTGTTTTATATTTGGGATGCATCCCTACAAATTAGAAGAGTGTTCTTTTTTAATGAGCTCTGATTTTATTTCCTTTCTTTACTCCTGCCCTTTGTCAGGCAAAGTGGAGGCAGCTCTAAGAGAACCTTGCTATTAAAGATTAGGGTGGTACCAATAAGAAATGTCTTCTTGTTCTTCTGTGAGAAGCAGGAAATGTTTTAGACACAGGCTTACCCGTTGCCTGTCTACGTAGGCAAAAAGACAACTGGGGGAAGTTGGCAGCAGGAGGAGACTTGGAATAGCCTGCTGCACTCCCTGTTTTGGCATTGTAAGGATGCGTGAGTGTCCCGGGGTCAAGTGCACAAATAGAAAGTAGTTCAGCTTGATCAGGCAAGAGGCCATGGGATGGTCCCAATTTTTAACAATTTGTCCCACATCCTGCGGCATTTTTAAAAAGTCCCGATTTTTGGAAAGAATGCACGACAAGCTAGGGAACAGCGGGAGATAGACCAAATTTTTAATCAAGAGCCCCCTTCCCCCACCCCCCTGGTCAATGGTGTCCCGCTTTACCAATGTTAAAATCTGGTCACCTTATCATAGGGGGGGGATAGACAGAGGGCAGGCCTGGGACAGTCTCTCACATTCGGAACTATGCAAGAGAGAGAGCTTTGCTTGGGACACTGACCAGGTCCCACGAGCGGGAGTTATGTTCAGCTGGTTTGCACCAGTACAGCTATCCTAGTACTGAAATCCTTCCTGTGGTTGGTAAAAACACTGAGACCTAAATCCCCTGAGAGCACTTGTAGCAACTCTGCCAGCGTCTTCGGGCTTCTTGATCCTTTCAGTAACTAGAGGGCACGATGCAGGGCCTATAAGACCCTGCACCAGCCCTGAGATCATGACCCTTCTGGTTGGTTGGCAGCTCAGCCAGTTAAATATTTTGTATATTGTCTCTGCCCTTACCATCCCCTAACAAGGTCATTCAGTCTTATGTCGAGTTAGTAGGAATAGAAAAAGAAGACATAACTATGGGCAGTTAGTTTTATCTTCACCATTTCTTCTCTGTCCTCTGAACAGAAAGCTTTAAGCCTTGTGAATGAAGGGCCAGGAACCAGCCCAAGAGCTAACTATCCACCCTTCACCAGTGGTATTCCTGTGGGCTGGCATGGGAGGAGAAGTAAATGAGGAGATGTCCCAAAGATAGGGATCTTGCTTATAAGAAATGTCTTCTCTTTGGCGAGAAGGAGGAAAAGTTGTAGGCATGTGTTTGTTGCTCAGCTCTATACCCACTTGAGCAAGCAAAAAGAAAATTGGAGATGTTGTCAGCAGACATTCTTAACTTGGTTATTGTAAGGACCCCACCCTGTTTCCCAGGGCCCTAGAGCCAGGACGTGCTTTGGGGAAGGCCCTGCTTTGGGTATTTGACATATTTCTTTTTTTTGTTTTGTTTTGTTTTCTGTTTTTGACAGAGAGCGAGACAAGAGAGAGACAGAGAGAGAACTGGACTGGGGGAACTCCCCAGTTCAGCACATGGGTCCACACGGGCCGGGGCCAGGATTCGATCCTCTGTCCCCGGCGCTGCAAAGTGAGCGCTTAACCCACCAAGCCATCCTGGCTTCCCCTGCTTTGGGTATTTGATAGCCTTTGAAAGCATTTGAAACTGGGTGGATTTCTAGTAGCTGAAAGTGACCTGAAAATTCTGGGATCTGTTCCAGGTGTTTTTCAGGAATCTACTCCAGGTAGGAAGAGATTTGGCATAGTGCTGCTGAGGTCAGGGAACTGAGAAAAATATAATCCTCTGTGTTTGAACCTCCATGAGGCTCATACTGTTCAGTTAATCAGTTATTTAATTGGGGTGGGTATTATAATGTATTGTGTATCCTTTTGTTTTTAAATTAATTAGGTCAGGTAAAAAAAAAGTTAGGTCAGGTTATATGAAGGTTGGCAGAGCAGCAAAGCATCCCCAAGGGGTCATTATGTACTATACTTGCTGTAGTTAGAGGACACTCAGAGACATCTTTTTTATTTTTTATTTTTGTTAAATTTATTGGAGTGACATTGATTGGTAACAATTAGATAGTTTCCAGATGAACAAATCTGCATTACATCATCTATGCATTGCATTACGTGCTCACCACCCAGAATCAGCTCTCCTTCCATCACCGTATATCTGGTGCCCACTTCCACCTCCCCTCCCCCTCCAATCTCCCTCCCCCCTCCTCCCCTTCCCTCAGGTAATCATCAAACTATTGACTGTGTCCATAAGTCTTTGTTTCTTTGTTACTTTTAGTTTTATATTCCATCTATAAGTGAGGTCATATGTTTCCTGATTCTTTCAGTCTGATTCATTTCGCTTAATAAGATGGTTTCAAGGTCCATCCATGTTGTCACAAATGACTGTATTTCATCTTCTCTTATCGCTGAATAGTATTCTATTGTGTAAATGTACCACATCTTCTTTATCCAGTTATCTTTCGAAGGGCATTTTGGTTTTCATGTCCTGACCACTGTGACCAGTGCTGCAATGAACATGCGGGTACAGACATCTTTGCAGATTAAGGTTTTCAGGTTTTGGGGGTAGACACCCAGTAGAGGGGTTGCTGGGTCATATGGTAATTCCATTCCTAATTTTTTGAGGGATCTCCATACAGCTTTCCCTAGTGGTTGTGCCAGTTTACATTCCCACCAGCAGTGTATGAGGGTTCCTTTTTCTCCACAGCCTCTCCAGCACTTGTTATCCCTTGTCTTGTTGATTCAGAGACATCTTTACCTGTGCATTTCAGGGGAGAAAATTCTGCACTTGATGATCTCTGGTACCTAGATTGCCTGGTGGAGCTATTTATTCATTTAATCTGCCATACAGTAATTATTGAGAGTCTACTCCATACCCATAATAGTGAGGCTGCTGAAGCTTCCTATATGTATATATAGACACAAGCATTTTTATCATGAGGTAACCAGGTAGACTTCTTCTAAGATCAGTGGTCTATAGGAATGCTCTACCTCCTGGTACGGGTTTGGTGTTTGGGAGCGGCCACTAGAGGTTGGAGCATAAGCCTAAAAATATTACTATTTGTTGTACTTCTAATTTTTCAAAAATAATTTTATGTGTTCTTTAAAATAGATTACACATTTTATAGCTGGTTTTATCTGCAAGTTTAATTATCTAACCTAAGATAATAATAACTGGCTTTTATTATTTACTCTGTGCTAGACACTCTTATCAGTACTTTATATGTACTCATTGAATTCTCATACCCGTCCTTTGAGGTACACAATGTTTTCTTTCCTCTTTCACATGTTAGGAAACAAAGAGTCAAAGAGGTTTTGTGCCTTGCCAAAGGTCACATGGACAAAAAGTGTTAGGGCCTCAGTAGAAACCCAGGCAGTCTGTCTCTACAGCCTGGTGTCTTCAGGACTGAGCTATTCGGTCACCTTGTTTCAGATGAATATAAAAGACTGCAAGTTGCTTGTTATAGGAGTTTGCGTATTACAGAAGGTTCCATGGAAGACAGCTTACTCCTACACATATGTGTACAGCTGAATAAGATGACAGATTGTTCAAGACTGCTGTCAAAAAAATGGAGCTGATATTTCCTTTTTTAAAGTGTCTGTACTTTTGAAACTGCCAAGATACATCTTATATACTTAAATAAGTAAGTGCCTATTTGTGAATATACTTTGGAAGGTACTGTGAGCGCTATAGGAGGACATCATGGTATACGACTCCTGTCTTCCAGGAACTTATGCTTCAGTTGCAAAGAGATAAGATACTAAAAGTTAAGGGATAGCAAATAAATAAATTGTGCAGGTGGTTTCACAGGGAACCATGCAATGAAGTGCCAGAGCTCCCCTTGAGTGATGAGTGATACACAAAGTGCATGTATGAAAACAGGAAAGGGAGAATTCGTATTAGCAGGAATGTTCTGGGGACCCAGCCCAGGGGAGAGAGAGCATAAAGATGATTCCTGAAGAAGGGGTACGTGAGGAACAGAGGTTGAAACTAGCAGCCTTTAGGCACATCCAGCTTACAGAGATGCTTTGTATGGCCCACAGTTAATTGACTTGTATTATAATTTACATTTGAATTAGTGGTTAATATTTTTAAGTTATAAAAATAAATGCAGATTTCAGATTTCTCATGAAAATTTAGAGGACCTGGAGACTCTAGACTATACTTCCTACATAAGAACAGTTGGTCAGAACTAATAAGTAGCTACCCTCTGAGAGAGTTGTTTGCTGTACTAATGTGACCGTCCTCTCCTAAACACTAAATCTGAGGCCAAAAGTCATTGCCAGCATCTACTTGCACTTTTATACCTGACCACACATACGCAGTAGAGATCATGACTTATGTATAATGGAAAGATGGTGGAGATATAGCAAAAGGATAAAGGCAGGCAAATGTGAGATAGGTAGACGACAACAAGTAAATCAGACTGGCGGGAGGGAAGGAGATTTATGGAAATGAAGGTAGAGTGTAGCTACAAGTCAATTGGAAGGATGTTCAGTGTGAAGCAGAGATTTCTACTTGAAAACACCAGGGAGCAATTGAAGGTTTGGGGCAAAGGGTAGGCAGCAATGAAAGCAACACTTGAAGAGACACTTGGCAGCTGTGTACACAATGGAGTAGAAAGTCTCTATGAATATCTATGTGTGAGAAGACAAGGACCAGGACTGGGGAGCTGTTGGTGGGAATGGAGGGCAGAAACAGATACCAGGGAGGTTGCATGGGACTCCATTGGATGATAGATTTCACAAGAGAGACTAAGTAAAAGGGGTGTTGGAAGTGAGTGGGGTGTCAGAGGTGACTTCAGCTCAGAACCTGAGTGTATGGGAAAAGAATGGCCTCCAGGAGTTTAACCCTGACCTTGGAGCTTTATTCAGGAAGCCTGGTGGTTTGTGGACAAAGAAGCAGCCCGACTAGTAATAAAAAAGAGGTGGAAGATACTGAGGGGAAGGGATAACTGAAGAAATGCCATATTAAAAATGTCAACGAGAGGGCATTGCCAGCTAGGTAAGTAGTTGAGTGTGGAAAGCAGGGACCCGTGTTCCTTTGAACACAGAGGAAAGGTAGAAACATTTACCGTACGCAGCATTGCTGAATTTGGCTGTGGTACTTGTTGTCTGTGTTGTGCTTTCCTTCTTTATCTTAATTTATGAAGTTCCATGTTATGGTGAACTTGAAGAATGAGATACTAGATTTCCCTAGATATACTCATTGTATAAATTTGAAAGCAAAGTTACAGGTCTGATTGGTCCAGGGAAATTGGAAAAGTTGTCCTTAACCCTATTTATTAAAAAGGGATGGAGACATTTTCAGAGGCCTCAACTCCCTAGTTCCTCTTATATTCTAACTGGTAGAAATCAGTTAGAATTGAAAGCAAAAGGCTAAAGATAGATTTATTCTAGTATCTCTAAAAATTAAATATAATGGAAAATTATGGCTCAGTATAAGAAAAACTGACATAAAATTACAGGAAAAAAATACATATATATGCTATGGAACTGGTTTCATCTTTCTTCTGTGCTTAGAGGAAGGAACATTGATTGGTCTTTGCTTTCCAAACTCAACTATTTACATAACTGGCAGTAAAATGCACACATACACAAGCACACACATGTGCATGCTGTCCGGAAAAAAATCCAGCCATTGTTAATATAACGAGAATGGTTACGTGGCTGGACACTTTCCCAACAGCTCATATATACACACCATATTGAAAAAGTAGGAATCCCTCCAATCACATTAGCATCTTTCACCACTACCAATTATAGGTGGCATTTGATTGAGGTATGACTGTTTAAGTTTTGTGTTGTATCCTCTTGTTATTGACATGTTATCCCTTCCATCTTGTAACCTCCTGAATCCCAGAACCTCAACGTATAACTCCCACATCAGCTCTACCTACATGTCACATCATGTAACTGAATTCTAATACTTATATTTGAGGGGGCTTTTTATTTGAAAGTGGTACATTTCTCTCCTCCTCTTTTGCAGAGTTGCAAGTCATTTTTAGAAAACTTCTAAAACTGTTCACTTTAGTCCTAATTGCACAAGCTTATTTTTAGGGGAACTGAAGTACACAATTGCACCTGATGACTTCCTTTCACACCACTGGGGGAGACTCTAGTACATGCCCTTTTAAAGGCCACCCTGCCCCATCTGGAGTCTTTAAAAGTGGTATTATTTCTGAAGAAATAGTGAAGAGAAACTTTTAAACCACCATTTTACCTGGCCCAATTGTTTCATCAAACCAAATAGTAAACTATTTAATACGCCCAGATTTTAGTTTTGAGAGACACTTAGACCAATTATCCTTTATAATAAAGAAAATTAAATTTTCTTAGCAGTGATGCTGTTCTTTATTCTCTGAAACTATCAGCTAGTGTATTTTTATGGCCAAAACATTCTGGTTTTATTTAATTATGGGGGAAATGCGCATCTTGGTAAACACTGCTAAATGCCATACTAGGGTTATGTCTACACAGTTTTGGCAGATAATAAGCCAGTACAAAATGATTGTAAATATACCTTGGCTGCAAATCATTTGTTTTATACTAAAAAGCAGAGATTGTGAAATTGAAACTTCCTGATTAGTGTCAATAGGTCTGTTTTCACACTGCCTTGTTTTTAATCTGGTTGGCTCCTTTATAATAGACAATGAAAGAAAAGGTATAAGTAAGATCAAAATAACATGATATATTTGGGAATGACCCATTTCTTTGTACCAGTTAAAGGCTACTACTGTAGTATTACTTCTTATCTAGTTAGTATACATGATTAATTATTTTTCATTGGTCATTTTTCTAAATCTTTTCAAGCAGGACACATTAGAGAAATTAATTGATACCTTAACTTCTGTAGAAAGGAATACATTTTAAAATGTTTTTGATTCAAAGAGATAAAGGCTTGATGCAACACAGATTTATTATGTTTTTAAAGCAAGTCATCAATAACAAACCCTAAACCTAAGGTGGTCTTAGCTGAACTGAAAATGACAGCCTCCCTGAACCTAGAAATATAGAAAATAATCCTACCATTTTATCTCATCCCTTCAGTAATCCTGTTACATTTTTTATTTGCAAATCATTTTAAAGATGATAGTTTATACATCTCTCCAACATGTACATCCTTAAGATCTCAGTTTCAACGTACTGGTTTGTGTTCTTCTTTTGAGGGGTGAGTTACATTTCTTCTAGCCCATCATTTGACAGTGAGGTGCCATTCTGATTACACAAAACAGTAGGAAACCTCACTGTAGTTTCTTGGTGTGGTTTCAGTTGTCATAGGTAAAATGAAAATACTGGTGATCAATTTTCACTGGTGCTCTTGAGAAGCGTAACTAGGAACAGTGTGATTGCTGGTCTAGGCTATTCAGTAGTGGGGTCATGAGTAGCATTGTTTTTATAATCTCATAAATCACTCTTCTTGGTATGAGTCAGAATGCATTTTACACTTAGCAGTTACTTCCAAACTGATAAAATATTCAGTTGAATAGATTTCATTTTGAAGATAGGTACTAGGATATCCTTGGAGGAGAATACAAAGGTGAACAGGTTACATTTTGTACCTCCTGAATTACAGTTACAAAAACAGAGTGGTGCCTGAGAAATAGACCACAGATACTAAATATTTATGCCCAGCATTTGATTTGAACATTAACATGTTAACTTCTATGAATATAGCCATGGGAATTCCATCCAGAAGGTATCCTGCAGATAATTTTACATTCCTACTTTAAAAGAAGGTTATTGTTCAATTTAAAATAATAATAGAAGAATAATTTGTCATTTACTAAGGCATGTTCTATTTCAGGGACTGATTAACAGCCAACCTTCTATTAAGGGCAACTGAACTAATTAATAATAGACATTAATTCTGTGCTTCCCACAGTGCAGTTTTATGCATTTCACTTCACACTGATTTATGTTCTTTTTGTCCATTGTGTGCTTACCTGTGCTCATGTCCTAGCATATTTGCATAATGTAGTGTGTATACACTTTTCCTAAGTCCTACTGAAGTGTATGTAGATGTAAGTACAGGTAGGCTTGTCCTTAAAAGTAGAATTGAGCTTAATTTTGTGTTTAATTAGAGATGCTTTTTTAAAGATAATTGATTTAAGATCTTCCTGAATCTAATTTTGTTGTATTTTTTTTTTTTCAAATATATAATCATTCAACCCTACCATGAAAAATTAAAGCATAGCCGTTAGCCTCCCAGGGCCATGATGTGCTATTAGTGATACCAATATGAATATCACTACTGCTAATAATAGCTAACATTTATTATATATGACATAATGCCCCAGAGAGATAGTTGTCACAATCCATTATTGTTGCTTTGTACTAAGCACTAGTTGAAGTATTGTACATGTGCAACTCATTGAATCTCACAATATTCCTAAGGCAAATATTTTTAACCACCATGTTGTATAGGTTGAGAAACTGAGGCACAGGAAGACTTAAGAGAAAGTGTGCTAATCAGTCTGCAGTCCTGCACAATCTGGCTCTAGACACCCTGCATTTTGAAACTGCCTTTCAATACAGAATTTGCTCACATCTCATGGCGTCTTCTGAGTTATTACATTCATAGCTATCCCCGGGTTCTGTAAATGTCATGTAGAAATATAGACTATTAATTCCTAGAAACTTAAAAATTATTGCTACTGATATACTAATATAGTGTTTGAACTCATAGACAAGAAGATAAAAACTAAAAATGATCAGTCTCTGAAAAAGTCATTGTCAAATGCACTAGCCCAGGGCTGTTTGCCCTGCATGCTGGCTTGTTTCCCAGGTGGCTGCAGACTGCCTTTCCTAGACTCCTGTGTTTCCTGATTGCCGCTGGATTTAGCTCATGGGACACTGGCCAGCGATTAGGGCATGGGAGGAAAAGAGAGGCCAGGCTGTACAGAGAAGGAATGAGTAGGCATGGCAGATACAGCAAAAGCAGCATGTCTGCTATGCATCCAGCTCTCTCCAGACAGGCCCACCATGGTTCCATCTTCCACTGAGGACCCAGCCCCTAGGCTTCAGTAACACTTCTCGCATTTGTATCTACTGGGCCTTTTTTACTCTAGCTAATCTCCAGTTGCCTCACCACCTCCTGTTTGGGTGTCTTAGTTCTTCCTGACTTGTATAACCAACTTATTGCCTCTCTTAAATTCCCTCAGCTAGATATGCTTAAGTTGTTTCTGTTTTCCTAGTCAGACCCTAACTGATACACAAGCCATCTTGATTTTCTATTCGGTATGACTATAAAACAGACCAAGAGAATGCGTTTGGTATACTGTATCCAGATTTCAGCAAGACTTTTAACAAAAAGTCTTGTGAACAAAAAAGAAGTGATTTAGACTGGGTTATAAAATCTTATATTGCTAAAGTTTATTAATGTTCAAGTCAGCCTGATGAAAGAGTTGATTTTCTAGAGGTTTGCCAGAAGGTTCTGTCCTTGGCCATGTCCTGCTCAACATTATTATCAAAGATTTGGATGAAGATATAAAAAGTCACTTAATCAAATGTGTCCATAATACAAAGCTGAAAGGTAATTTAACTTACATTTTGAAAAGAATAAACTTTATAAGAAGAATGAAAAATCTTATACCTAGGTACAAAGATTTTAAAGATATAGAATGGGAGAGGCCAAGCTTCCTAGCCTACTATGTAAGTAAAGAAATCTAAGATTTTAATTGATCACAAGCCCAGTAACAAGCCAGAAGTGTGATCTTTTTTTAAAAGGGGTGTGGGGACTTGTCTTTGGGCCCCATTAGATTAGTCCCTATTAACTAACAAATAGTTCTTTTTCTCTTCTAGAGTATTATATTACAGAAAGGCTAGGAACTTAGATATTGCTGAATGAATCATCATGTCCCCCAACCCTTGTAAAGCTTTATGTCATTTACGTGTTGTATTCACGCACATTTGATGACCTTTGACTCACAACAATCTAGTGGAGGATGTACCGTTACCCCATTTCTCAGCCTTCATTTCCTCATGTGGGTTCAAGTCTAAGCTACATAGGTCACTGTACGTCCTTAGGCAAGTAAGCTATGGTGCTTAGTCACAAACCCAACTTTTTTCAATAAAGCCTGTTCTCACTTCAGTACACAATACACATCTAGGTAAGAGGGACCCACTTTTTGAAAGGTTGGGAAGCCTTTTTACATGTGACAAGCTGTCTAGGGAACCTGGGACATTATGCCAAGAGAAAAGATTTGTGGAAACATAAAGTCTGTCTTCCAGGATTTCAAAGTCTGTCACATGTGAGAAAAAGTAAATTTATGTGGCTTCAAGGAACAACAAGGACTGAGAGGGTAATAGATTTTTGTCTAGTATTTCAAAAATTTCAAACAGAACTGCCCTCTCCTATGGTCACTGCTTTTGTACAAAAAGATGGATAATTAACTCTGAGGAATATAGTAGTAAAACATATACCTACGCTTGGAAGAATGTTAAATTAAATATAACTTCTTGAGTGTCACCCCACTTTAAGAGTCTGATTTGTTTGTTTAGGGTTTCGATTAGTGAGATTTGTGATTTGTAGTTTTTGATTAGGAGTTACTTGTTTTATTTATATAGTTTCACTTCCAGGAACATAATTGGGTTTTTTGTTTTTATTTTTGCATGATTTAGGATTAACATACTCTTATTTATGGAAAAAAAAAACAAAACTTTTAAGAGCCTGAAACAAGGAAGTAAAGTATGTCTAGTGCTCAATGTAATTAATTTCACAAGAAATATTATACTTCTTCTGGGAATGTGTCTCCCAAGCTCATGTCTGCATTTCCATTTTATCCCTAGCTGTAGAGTCCTTTCAGGGGTAACGAGGGGAATCATTCTGAAGAATACTGAAACAGGGAATGGAGTTTGCAAAGTGTTACTAGGTTTGGTAAGGTGAACTTGTGCAAATGCACACTGTTGGTGTATCACTATAAAAACCAGTGCCTATATGATAAAAGTTCCCAAAATGACTTTTTAAAGGCTATTAGATATTAGAGAGTGATGGTGATTGAAAAACCATAAAATTTACCTTTAGGCTACCTTTCTAGCCTCCTTTCCAGAGCTGGTATGGTTTCCCTTCTTACATTGGGATAGTTATATTCATGAAGGACTATGATAATTGAGAAAGTAAAAATTATTAAAAAAAAAAGTCAAATCTCCCATGAGAGTAATACATGCAAAGAAGATTAATTGTATTAGTATTTCAGAATTAATTTAAGATAACGTTTTGCTTTGGTCTTATTTCTAATTAGATTTAATAATGGGAAGTTCTTAGTCTTTATAACTACCGGTACTTAACTGAGGTCTAAAAGTTAACTTACATGATTTTCTGAAAAAGCTTCTTTGTAAACCCATATTTCAGATCTTCCCTGTCAGTAATCCAAAGGACTAGGTACTCTTGTCATATTCATTAAAAACAAAACAACAACAACAAAAACTTGTACTGTCTACCCCTACACCCACTCCTCCATTTCTTCCCAGACTTACTAATCTTAGCATAACACTCATGGAAGATTTTGAGACACTGACAGTACTAAGGGGAGGAATATGAGGTAAAAGAGCATCTGATATTTGATTCAATGTATTATCCATTTCAAAGATTGAATTTGAAGAATGGATTTTACAGATATTAACGATCTCTGACAACTTGCCATTTGATAAAATTGTGATTTTTCTTTTAAAGCAGATGGATTTCCTACTCATGTTCTTGGTTTGGGGACTCAGCAAGTCCCAGTACTCACTCTTTTTCCTCTAAGTTGCTTAATGCAAAGTAGATAAAATGAGTAATATTCAAGAAATCTTGTACTGCCCTGCATGGTAAGTTTCTCCGATAATGTCCTATATGTGAAATTTCCGGAGTTTAAAAACCACTAACCAGATTGCCAGATGGTTTTAATATACACAACTTTTCAGATTTTAGGAAAACATACAGATATAACTACACAGTTAATTCCCTCAGTGTATATTCAAATGCATGGAGGTTCTGATAGCAAAAGCATATGAATAGTCACATTAATTGAAATAAATTTAAATGTTAAGCAGTTTCACATTGGTTCTGGTCAGAATTTGAAGCCAAATGAATTTGGATGAGATTGAGTTTGTTACCAAGTGAGTTTAAAAAACTACCATTTAGTTTTCACAGCTTTTGTGATCTTTGAGTTATCAGCATTTGTGGACATATAAAGGTTTGTTAACCAAAAACCTTCTGTAGTTGTTTAGTGAAATAAGTGAGTATGTATAAATTGTTGCTATTTTTCTCTTTTCCCCAAGGAAAAAGGAAGGACAAACATCTGAACAGAGTTTGTAAATAACTTACTAAGTAGTGCCATAAGTACATAATCTCTCCTAGGTCTCTCGGAATCCTCTGAGAGAACTATTCTTTTTTTGTTTGTTTGTTTGTTTGTTTTGTTTTATATATATATATATATATATATTTAAATTTATTTATTTTGACAGAGAGACAGAGAGAGACAGAGAGAGAACTGAACTGGGGGAGCTCCCAGTTCAGCATATGGTTCCGCACGGGCTGGGACCGGGATTTGATCCCTGGTCCCCGGCACTGCAAAGTGAGCGCTTAACCCACTGAGCCATCCTGGCTTCCCCAAGAGAGAACTATTCTTATCACCATTTTTATTTTACAAAGGCAACAGAGGAGTAAAATGTCTCATTTTAGGTACAAAGTTAAGAAGTAGTAAAACAAAGGCTCAAACTCAGGTCTTTCAACTCTGGATCCCACCCTTCTCTTATCAGATATTGTTTTCATAGGAAAAGCTTCTGACGAGGCTGAAAAGTGAGAATTAAGTATACGCTTGTCTGGAATTTAATGAATATATCATAATGCCCAAAGCCTTTTATTAATTTTAATCATTTAAATTAGTTTGGCAGAAGTGGACTAATTATGGTAAAATTTGAAATTTGTTTTGATTATTTTTTTGAAAGGGGTATCATTTAAAAGTTTAAGCTAATTTCAAATATGGAATAATAAGGATTTTGTTTTGTTCTATTTTTGTTTTAACTAATTAGATGTGCCTGGCATCAGAGGGGATGCAAATGGAAGATTCCAACTTAATAAAAGCAAATGAATCAGATGGTGGAAGAATTAAAGAATTGGAGAACGCAACGAAAGAAAAAGAAATAAAAATGGAGATAACAGATGAAGCCAGCATGCAGAAGGAAGCAGAATTTGAAAAATCAGCTAAGGAGAATGCAGGAGATTCTAAGGAATTAAGAAATTTTGAGGAGCAGCAAATGGATGATGTAATGGCTGTAAAAATGGAAAATCCCAAAGAAATTAAGAAGGAAGAATTAGACGAAGATCAAAAATATAAACAGTGCACTGATTTTTCTTACTCTGCCAACAGCAAGATAATCATAAGTGATGTTCCCAATAGGAAGGATCACATGTGTCATCCTCATGGAATTATGTTCATTGAGGATCCCACAGCATTAAACAAACCAGAAAAGCTAAAGAAGAAAAAGAAGAAAAGCAAAACGGATCGACATGGAAATGACAAATCCACCCCCAAGAAGACTTGCAAAAAGAGGCAGTCCTCAGAGTCTGACATCGAGAGTGTCATGTACACCATTGAAGCTGTGGCAAAGGGAGACTGGGGCACTGAGAAACCTGGAGAGACCCCTCGCAAGAAGGTCCGCACATCCTCCTCAAGTGGCAAGGGAAGCGTTGTGGATGCCAAGCCACCAAAGAAAAAAGTGAAATCAAGAGAGAAGAAACTGTCCAAGGAGAAATCCTCAGACACCACCAAAGAGTCAAGACCTACAGATTTCATTAGTATTTCTGCCAGCAAGAACATTTCTGGTGAGGTGCCAGAGGGTGTAAAAGCAGAGCAGCTGACCCCCACAGAGGGTGTACTACCAACCAACCTATCAGGACAGACCAAGACTGAGGACACTGACTGTCACAGAAAAACAGAGACTTGCGGCTCCCGGAAGTCCGAGAGGTCTTGCAAAGGTGCTCTTTATAAAACCCTGGTGTCTGAGGGCATGCTCACCTCTCTACGAGCCAATGTTGACAGAGGTAAGTGACTTCTGCAAGTCTGAAAAGAATACGGACACCTAGCAGAATTTCTCCTTTAGGTCCATTGAAAAGAACCACCATAAAGAGCAATATAATATCAAAGTAATAATTTACATTTGCACAGTTCTTTATGGTTGATAGATCACATACGTTTGTCATTTTACCTATGTGTTTTCTAGTAGCATTGAGGAGAGTTGGTATTCATTTGTTTAGGTTTAGGTAGTCTCCACTATATGCAGTTAAAGTCCCTCAAGCTTTTTTTTTTACTGGTATGGGCTGGTTTTTTGTTTTGAAGGGTCAGTATTGCACGTATGGAGTGCTTAGTGTGTTTTTTTAAATTGACAGGAAGAATTTCCTGAGTCAAGCAAATTTGTTTGGTGGAATCTACACCTATAGGCTACAGAAGCAAATAACCTATCTATCCCTCTCTATTAGGTAATCAAAACTATAATTGAAATGAAAGCTCTTTAAAACGTAACAGTATCCAGAAGCCAGTTAGTGTGTACACCTGTATGTCATAGAGTGTTTCATGTAAATTTCATCTATTTTAACATGCAGCATCTGACTAGAGGATTACCTTTTGCCAAGCTAAATTCCAACTAGAGATGTGTGAATAATAGATTCAATAAGCCCTGAATGAAGATCCTTGGTAGTACATAGTTCTCCAGGGATGTCATTCTAATAAATCTTGGGTAATTAGAATTAATAGTGCCCACCAGCAAAGTGCTCTTGCACCTTAGGCTGATTCTCTAATGGAAAAGCTAGTAGTAGTTGGTCTGTCTCTAGAGTCACAGATTTACAACAAGACATCTTACCTCAGAGGCTATAAGTCACTTTTTTGCATGTTCTGTTATTAAGGGTAGTCCATCATGAGTCACTCTGAGGACTCTGAAAGTTATAAATAGCATCATGCCAGTGATACCGAAGGGGTCAAGAATCACTTATGAAGCAACTAAAATGATTACCTTTCTATCCCAGTATACCCAGTATATCCTTTCTCTTGGATTTCCTTAGGGAAGCGAAGCTCAGGAAAAGGAAACTCTTCCGACCATGAAGGCTGGAATGAAGAAAGCTGGACATTTAACCAGAGTGGGACCAGTGGGAGCAAGAAGTTCAAGAAGGCAAAGCCAAAGGAAGACTCTGTCCTTGGGTAAGTGCCTATGAGCACACAGCCAGCCACACTGCAGACCCAACGTGTGGGGCTTTCACAACAAACATAAGTCTCCAACTGCTTATTCCTTAAGTACTCATGCAGCACTTACTACTGTCTTCGTAAACACATGAGGGGATACAAGCCAAGTGTGTCACATGATTCTTGCTATTAATATGGTTGTGAGGGTGATGGTATCATTCACATTTTAAGTATCATACTTAGGCCTGAGTTTAAATTGAAGTCTACCGAGTATTAGTGGTGTGACATTGTAAATCCTTTAGTATTGTAGGGTTGCATTTTCCCATCTGAAGTTTACTGTGGGTATTAATGTAAATAAGTTTACATTTTGCCCATTTTACATACTGTGTATATGTTACATACTAATTCCAAAGCCATGTACATATGTTTGTAAAACAATGACAGGTGAAATGTAAGGTAAATAAAATTATCTTTTTACCTCTAACCTTGGTTTTTTTTTTTAATTATGTTCAATTGCTGTAAGATGAAAACATTAGATTGAATATTCTCCTGGTGCAGAGAATATTCAATAATTATTCATTGAAATGTAGTATCAAACAACAGCATACATCAAGATAAAATTAAGAATTTATTTCATTTTGTATGTTATGCCACAGATTCTTAATACCAATCTTAATATAAAGCATTTTGCAAGTTATAAGATTCAGTGCTTTATATCGATGAGGAAAGCATCTGAATATTCAGTTATACTGTTTTGAAAGTCCTTTGAGATTTTTCATAGCCCAATTTGAAAAGAATATGTTGAACAGAAATAAATACATTTTTATATTTTCTATATTTTTTCATAAGTATGTTTAAAAGCATGCAAATTTTATGCATTGGGAATATTGTATTTGGTTTATTCATAAATATTTGCATTTCTGTTTGTGGAATAATATGTTTTCTCCTTGGATGTTGACAGTGCTTCAAAGTCTGGCTAATTCTAAGGCTGTAGGTCATCACAAGGTGGAAAGGTAGAAATTATTTCTCATGATGATTCCTCAAGATTATCTGTATTGAGATGATATATTTATAATTTTATACATTTCCTTTCTAATATTTTTAAAAGTTCAGAGTAGTTCAGATTAGTTTTTCTTGAATTATGCTTCAACAAATGACATGAAAATTATCACATTAGTCATTGTTAAATGATACTTTCACATGCAAAATTTCCTTAAAAAGTGACCGTTGAGTGTCAAGACCAATGCTCTATATTAGGCATGTTTAACCTGCAGCCCAGAACAGCTTTGAATGAGACCCAACACAACTTCTTAAAACATTAGGAGATTTTTCTGATTTTTTTTTTTTTTAGCTCATCAGCTATTGTTAGTGTATCTTACGTATGACCCAAGACAATTCTTCTTCCAACATGGCCCAAAAGGTTGGACACTGCTGCTCTATATTTTCTGGAACTATCAGTGCTCTGTATGTCTAAACAGCAAGAGAGAAGCCGGTCTCAGTGCAGACAGTCTGAAGTCACAGAGGATAAAGCAGGCCTAAAGGTTCCCCAACAGAAAGTTCTGGGAAGGATGTTTCCATTAGAAACTGCTGAAGCTGTGAGAGGGATGTTTTCTCCAGCCATCTTTGAGGAGCAAAAGTGAAACAATCTTTTGAAAATCTGGCTCTGAAATGAGATTGCTATGTGGGTTGTTTTTGTTTTACTGTTGTTGTTTTAATCACTTCTAAGGAGCTGTATGTATATATAATTGGGAGTGGGTATTTTATGGGCTTAAATCAACAGTAAATTTCTGCTCTTGCCTCGTTTCTCCACTTTAAATAATAGCCTGTCAGAATCAGACTATATGGGTCTGCCGTGTTTAGAACGTGCTGACATAGTGCATAAGCAGTGAGAAATGCCAGTTCCTGTCAGTCTTCTCAGATTTCTAAATGAGCATTTTAAACCTTTTTATTGCAGAAAATGTACTACCTGTTTAGTTAACTGTAGCCAAGAAAAATTCACTCCTTATTGGCAGTTCTAATTTTATAGACTTATCCAAGAAAATCATAGGTGATTATTCTAGTTGAGAAGAGGAAAAAGCATCCCAGAAGACCTTAGGAGTTACATCTTGCATTTTCATATTTTCTTTGGGTATTCAGAGTATCTGAAAAATTCACAACTTGTAGATAGCTTTCTGATACATCTGATTGGAATCAGATAGTAACTGATTTTCCATTAATGTACACATTTTTTAACTGAGCACAAAAAGATGATTTTATTAAGGGAGGAACATGACTACCACCCTTTAAATTTAGTAGTGGCCTTTTCTGTTGAGCATTCTGACGTTTATCTGTCTTATCTCGGCTCCCCAACTCTTCTACACTCCTCCCAAACTGAGGACAGCTCGAGGTGGGCTCACCTCAAGCACATCCCTTAGGTAGCAGCCAGCCATTAGCTTCCTGTAAACTGCTCTCTTCGCTGATGCCTTCCATTTCCATTTACCTAGCACAGCAGTTCTCCCACAGCTTCTCCTATCTGTTTGGGTTGCATCTTGGTTCATAAGTCTCACTGTAAACGCAAGCCGGCAGCCAGCCTAAGATCCAGTGGGCGTGCTGCCATTGCTGTGTGAGGGCCCTGGAGACAATCAAAAGCGGCCCAAGGATTTCCCAATTTTGCTGGTAGCATTTCTGGAGTCATTTATGGGTTGTGTTAAAAGCGATGTTGCCACTGTGCCAGAGATTACTGGCTGTACTTTTTTCACTGGGTGTTTAATCTTCATCCTGGTCAACTCTTCAGAGTGTTTTTCTAATATTCAAAATATTTGTTTGCATTTTCTTTTTGTATGTATGTTTTAAAGTATTGGTCAATAAATATCTAGAAAAAAAAACTTACAAAATTATCAAGATACCATATTACCAATAAGCTTGCCAATATAGGTACATATAAAAGAGTCTTTAGAATTAAATATGTGTCTGGATGGATATGCTTTATGTTGAACTTAATGACAAATTCTCATGCTAATGGAGAGAATGGCAAATTCTGTACTTAAAAAAAAATAAAATAAATAAAATCAGACATTTTAAATAATGTTTCTGCTTTCCTAAGATAGTAAGATAACCTGTCATGTGAGTTTATTAAGAAAACAATTTTGATAAATCTCAAGAATTCCTGAGAAGATGTTTTTGTTCTTTGCATAGAATTTATTAATAGTGCCTTAATTCTCAGGGACCCTGTTTTCAAAAGAAATATCTTAAAATATATCTTCTATATTTTTCTGTTTAAATATTTATATCATGGGCTGATCAATCACACTCCTTCTCTTTTATCAGCTCATCAAAGCTGGATGAAGAATTTGAAAAAAAATTTAACAGCCTTCCTCAATATAATCCTGTTACATTTGACCGGAAATATGTATCTGTGTCGAGAAAAAAGAAGAAGACTGGAAACATGCCCTCAGAACCGACTAAAACCAGCAAAGGTTAGATGTGTGCTCTGCCTTCCTGCAATGTGGTCAGAATCTCAGCTGAACCCTCTTCTAAACTTCTGCAGCTCCCTTTAGATATGTAATTGGATTTCAATTGACACCCTAGCAGCTTGGAATTCCAGGTTTTCAAGAGTAGCTTTAGTATTCCTGCCTCACATGTCTCTCTCTTCTTTCCTTCCTAATTCTCCTCAGCCTCTATCCTTTGGCATCTCATCTTCTACATTTGCCCTTGAAGGTGTAACTTTTTTGAAAGCAATCACACATAGTCTTTGACCTTCTGCTCTCCGGAATTCTGATTTGGAAATGTTGAGCTTCTCTTCAGCAAAAAACTGTTGGCTGGGTCTCATTCTTCTGTTCCCTATGTCTACAACAGGCTGGACTTTGGGACTTCGAAATTGTTCTATTTGCCTAATAAGCAAACTTCATTCTTTACTGACAGTATGAACCAAATGAAAACCAACTGTAATACTCTGATAATATTTTTTATTGGTTTTGTTAAATTTGGGAAAATGCTGTATTCAGCACATTCGTTTCCAAGAATATTAGATTCTCCCTTGCGTATATCAGGGGAGCTTTTAAAATTTGTCAGCGGCAACACTGTAGTTCAAAAGAGGGGGTGGAGGGGTCTTTAAAATGTGGGTAGTTTTCAGTGGTCTCAACGCCTGGGGCCTCTGTTATGATTGTGAGGTGCGGGGGCTGGGGTCCTAACTGTCGTAACCTGCTGAGGACATTCAAGCACAACGAGAGATTGTTTACCCAAAATGACAATGTTGCTCCCATTGAGAAACTTGTTTCCTAGTTTTGCTTTAGGTCTAAAGGTTGGTGGGGAAAATGTTTACCACCCAGATGTGAAAATCTTCATTTGGTTAGCTCTCCTGTAAGGACAGTGAATGGAAAAATGAAGAACTGGTGTGGCCGAACTTTTTTTTGCTTTTAAGATCAAATTCTGAGCAGGATTTGGTGGAAGAGTTTTTGTAATTACCCTGCGGAATGGCTGCCTTTTGTCTGCTTTATGTCAAATCAGATTAATTAATTCCCTTTTGTGTATTTTGGATTGGTGGGTGGGAGGGTGGACGGCTGGCTGGCTGGCTGGTGGGCTACCACACCATATATATCAGCCCATAAATCTTGCTAAATTCTAGCAATCCTGGATAATGATCACGGATAAATTAATGAAGGATACAATTTCATAGATTTGGAGGGATATATAAGGTATATGTCTAGGGAAACTTATGGTTTCTTCTCTGAAGAACCTAAACCTTTCTCCCTCAAGACCTGAAAAACCCTTGTACACTGGAATTTGTAAAACCAAAAAGGATCACTTTGAGAGCAATATTTCAAGATGGCTCTAAAAGGCTGAAAAAAATTCTCCCTTTGTGATTAAAGGCAGAGAAAAATGTTAGAGTGATTTTAGCTCAGTTTTCTCTGTGGTTAATAAAAAGAAGTCTAGTGAATAAAGAACTAAAAAAAGAAATGTTACATCACCAAGTTTGCTCATCTGAGAAAATAAAATAGGTTTGTATTATGATCTTCCAAGACACATAGGAAAGAAATCCAGTAACCTTGTTGACAGAAGGGTAGCTGAGCACCTACCTGAGCATAATGGATTGATTATCAAAGGAAATGATAGTCTTTGTGCCCTAGAGATATTTAGGAGTAGACAAAGTAGTCCATGAGCCCACAGATGCCAGGTATCTTGAGCTCCCATAATTTTTGGATTTGAAGTTGCTGATGAATACCTAACAAGCCAATAAAAAGGAACATAATTGATTGATGTGCAGGATGTATTCTCTTTCTCCACTCCTGTAGCTTGAAACATTCATTTTAGAGCTCTGAAGGTGGGCAGATTATCTATCAGAGAGTATAACAATAGATTTATTTTTGTAAAGCTGTAAAACCCCCAGATTTTAGGATCTGTTTTCATGAGACCTTCTCTTGGGTCTTAAGTTGTCTGTTGTATGTTTTTTTGTTTGTTTTTGGTTTCTTTTTTTCTCTCCTAACTAAGATTAACAGTATTTCTTTTTGATGTGAAATAGCTTTCTTGAGCTTTGGATTATACTTCATACATCATCTAACTCTTCCATTTTGACTCTCAAGCTACAAAGTCACTGGTTCTTACACAGTATTTTTAGTAATTATGCAGGTGGGAAGTCTTTTAAGACTTTAGACTTTGCTCTGCATTCCAACTCATGCAGCAAAATCCAATTAATATAAAGCAGAAAGTAATATATCCTCTGTTTAGCAAACTAAAGAAATACTGTTTGTGACTGAATGCAATTTGGTATTAGCAGCACCGCTGTACTGTCCTACAGGTTATTAATGAAATTATCATGCCAGCTGTGCTGTAATTACCTGATCTTTAAGGGACAGAGGAGATTGTTTTCTTAGACTCTAGCCCTTTGCATCTTTGCATAATGATTCCTTCAAAGCAAAAACTGTATATGAGATCATCAGTTCATTAGTAAAAGAGTATTTATCCATAGGAAACTTCATTTTCCTCTAACAATTCACTATTTGTCTATATTTTATTTTCTCTGATGTTTGTTATCATTCAACATTCATTATACTTATTTCCTGCCTAGGTACTTTCTAAGCTACACCAGGTTGTATAAAATGTACAGAATTTTTGTGAAATGTAATTTCTAGAGGAAATGATTATGTATGCATTTATACAGTTCTACAACTCAAAATCATAGCACCTGCTTGGTTTTAGACTTCTGCTTTCTCAGTGGTCTCCTTATTTATATCTGATTTCCAAAGAGTCTCTTCCCCTTTCTCTCTGACCCTTCCACTCTCTCTGCCCTGTCCCTTATGTCTGTTTAATAGGTATTGTCAGAAACGCTGCAACATAAAAGGATGAAAATATATGCCACATCCAACAGTATTCAGGCTGCATTATAGTAGGGAGAGCACAGTGACTTAGGAATAGAATTTCCCTTTGCTTCTAAGAACAAATTATCCAATAAATTATAATCCGTCTAATTCACAGTGCAGTTCAGCTGAAGCAGCCCATGCTCACATGTTTTCAAGTTTACCTCTCACAGTTACTTGTATATATTCAAATGAAAGCTTTAAATTATAAGTCTAAATTTAATTGTAACTTCATAAGAGATTTGTTTTGACACATTATTTTAAGTATACTGTTAATGTGTGAAGCACTTTTTACAAAAGTGTCAGAAGTCAAGTGTCAGAAGTCAAGAGTACTCTGCAAAATAGTAATTTTCAAATGACATAAAGCCATGGAGGAAAAGTTAATTGAGTTCAATTTAGAGTGTTTAAATTATGCCCCATTTTGACCCTTGACTTCACTTTCCCTCTTTTATCTTTTCTATCTTCTCATATTGTTTCATAGCCCAAACATACTGTTGGTTTTTCTCATATTTTTTCCAATCCACACTTATATTTTAAGATTGGAATTTCAAATGGTTAAGGATTTGAGATTTTTTAAAATCACAGTGGTAATACAAAAATCAGATTTACAAAATTAAGGGTTGCAGACAGAATCCCCTGTTTGGGATTGAGCCAACCTGAAGATACTTTCAAAGTTTAAGAACTGAAGTCTGTGGTTAGCCAGGCCAGCTTCTCCTATCAGGAAGTTAGAGCTTCCAGGTTGGGCAGAACTCTGTAATTTGTCCTATAACTCTTTGGGAGTTTTCACTGCCCTCAGTGTTTTCTGGAATATGGTGACAGAACCTTTGCAGTTATAAAAGGTGTACCTGATATAATCCCGTGTTCCTTAACAAAACATACCTTCCAGTGCAATGAAGTGGCTCCTTCCTCTCTCTGAATGCTACCCTGTTTGTTGCTGGTTTACTCAAAACTTCAGGTCAGCAGATCCATGTGCCCAGCAGCTGGGAGCACTTTGCTGTGAATTATTGGTTATTGGTTATTAATTACTTATGTTTCATTGGTTATTCATTATTTATGTGTCCATTAAAAAAATGACCGCCTCGTTTTAGGAAAAAACCTTTGCTCTTTTTATAGCTTGAAAATATAAAACTGTAGAAACTGGGCATAAGCCACAACAATTTTGTTTCCTATGACAGTTCTAAAGAACAAGGTTCACTTAATTGACCTTACGTGCTGACCTTGAAAAATTATCATACCAGGCTAATACTGAACTGACTCCTATGTCAGTATGGCTTTTCACCCCCCAAAAATGTCAATTTTTCAGCAAACCATCAAGAACATTAATGTTTGGAAAGTTTATTGTCAATGCATTTATGGTACCCCTATCATCTCAGATTGTCTCTACCATATTCTACCCAGCTATAAAGTTGGTATTCAAAGGAGATTGATACCTTCAAATCCAGCCAATCCTGCCCTAAATCATCCTAAACTAGTTTCCCTGCCAGCAACAAGTGATTTTGTCTTAAAAAAGCGAAGTCTGATACAAGCACTCTTTCAGAAAATTTGGTTGGAAGACAAGGAACAGAGATGGGAGGGAAACTTGCAGTGGTAGTTTAGTGAAAGACAGTTGCAAAGATTCTTTGCTTTCTGAATAATTCCTTCTAAAACTCATTTTCTATGCTCTTTACTTCTTACCTTTTTTCCTGCCTAGAGTCTCAATAATTAAGGGGAAAATACTACTAAATTTCTGTATATCTGCTATTTATTACAAATTTTGACTTTATTTTCTTTAGACAAAATATCAAACATTTGTACCATACTAGTGGGCAGAATTTAAGTTGTTCGTTTCTTGACTCTAAAATTGCTGCTTTTCAGTGACTACAATTACATCTTATTTATTACTCCTTTAAGTTTTTCAGTTTCTTTGTCTGCAGTTGTTTACTTAGATTTGTTTTTATAGCTCTAGTTTGAGGTGTCTAGCAGCAAAAAGTTTACAAATAAAAGTTTATAGTAGTTCCTCTATGTAATAAGCCATTCTAATATCCTTTTTTCACGTTATAATGACAAGCTCTATCTTTAGCTTTGTCCTTAAATTGTACTTTTTAGATTTCTCTCAGTATGTTTGGATCTGAAAATATGTATCTTTATCTTTCCTAACCCATTCCATTCATCCAATCCCTTGGCTTCTGTGAGCCACTACCTTATCCCATTGTCTTCGTACACAGTGATGAATTACAGAAATCACTCTGCCTATGAATCAATTTTTTATTATTATTACATTATTTTCCTACAGATAAATTATAATGTTAAGGTTCTTATGGTCCTGAGAAGTCTCCAGATTGTTTTTTTCTGCTTTGTTCTGTGATTACCCATGTGTCTGTCGTTCAGGTGCACCAGCCTGCAGTTTCCTGGTTTGTATAAAATATGTATGAGGCAGCAATTGTGAATGGATTATAGAGAATACCAGTAATATTAGTGCATTATGTACATATGATATATTTTGTTTATTTGTTAAATTTATTTTTTTCCCTTATTGCTCACTTTTTCACACACACAAAAAACAAATAATAGTCATTTTCTATTTCTATTTCTGTTTCCAACAACCATCAGCCACAAGTATTTGCTATTGGTTATTTAGAAGGATAGCTTGGTGTAGTCATTTTAAAAACCTTGCACAACTTTATGTTATCAGAAATAACAGTGACAACTGTCATTTCTTGATCTCTTACTTTATGCCAAGCGGTGGTTTTAGAGCTTTATTTATTTGTTGACACAACAAATATTGAGAATGAATCACGTGCTAAGCACCATTCTAGACACATAGAATATATGTGTGATCGAAAACAAAGAACCCTGCTGCCATGGAGGTTACATTGTGGTAGGAGTACCAGATGATAAGCATAAACAATATGCAGAGTATCGTATGAAATGGATGGGAAGGGGAGAAGTGCTATAAAAAAAAGAATAAGTTTGATAGAACAACTAGGCAAAATATCAACAAGGAAGAAGACTTGAACGTTATACATCAGCTAAACCTTATGTATATCTACATCTATATCTATATATAAAATACTCTACCCAACAATAGCAGAATATATATTCATCTCAAGTGCACATGAAACAGTCTCTGGAATGTGCCATATACTAGGCCATAAAACAAACCAATGAATTTATAAATATTGAAATAATTCAAATTATGCTGTCTAACCACAGGGGAATATAATTAAAATTCAACATCTGGAAAAAAATGAGAAACTCATAAATATGTGGAAATTAACACACTCTCAATAACCAATGAATCAAGAAAAAATCAATAGGGAATTCATAAAATACATTAAGATGAATAAAAACGAAAATACAACAACCAAAATTTATAGAATACAGCTAAAACAATGTTTAGAAGTTTATAGCTATAAACATATATATTAAGAAAGATCTTAAGTCAATAACCTAAACTTCTATCTTGACATACAGTAAAAAAAAGAACAAATTAAACTTAAAGGAAGCTGATGAAAGAAAATAATAAAGATTAGGAAGGAAATTAATTAAATTATTTAAAGAATAGCAAAACTATAGAGAAAATCAGTGCAACCAAAAGCTGGTTTTTTAAAGAGAACAACAAATTTGAGAAATATACAGTAGAATGACGAAGAGAAAAAGAAAGAAGACAAATAAATGAAATACTATGAATAATATGCCAATAAATTAGATAACATACATGAAATAAACAATTCTTAGATACAAACTACTAAAACTGATTTAAAAAAACTAGACAATCTGGGTAAACCTATAACTAATAAAGACATTTAATTTACTAATCAAAAGAGTGCCCAGAAAAAGAAAGCCCAGGACCACATGACTTCACCACTGAATTCTACCAAACATATAAAGAAAACATTAATACTTATTTTTCACAAACTTATCCAAAAATTAGAAGAAAGGGGAACTCTTTCTAACTTACTCTGTGGTGCCAGTTTTACACTAATGTCAAAACCAGACAAAGACATTACAAATATGGATACAAAAATCCTTAACCAAATACTAGTGAACTAAATTGATTAACATATAAGAAGAATTATATACCATGACCAAGTGGATTTTACTCCAGGGCTGGTTTAACATCCAAAAAAATCAATATCCCATATTGATAGAACAAGAACAAGAAAATTACGTGATCATCTCAGTAGATGTAGAAAAAGTATTCGACAGAATCTAACACCCTTCCATGATAACACTCAGCAAACTCAGAAGAAAAGGGAACTTCCTCAACCTGATGAAGGGCATTATTCTAAAAAATGAAAAAGAAAAATACTCCCATAACTAGCACCATGCTTAATGTTGAAATATTGGGTACCTTTCCCTAAGATAGGGAACAAGCCAGGGATGTACAGTCTCACTACTTCTGCTCAACATTGTCATGGAGGTTCTAGCCAGGGCAGTTGGGCAAGAAAAAGAAACAAAAGACATCCAGATTGTGCAAAGGAAGAAGTAAAATTACCTCTATTCACAGGTGATATGATCTTTTTATATAAAAAACTTAAGGAATCAATTCAAAAACTGTTACAGGTAATGAATGAGTTCAGCAGAATTACAGGTTACAAAATCATTATACAGAAACCCATTGTAAATTAATTTAGGAAAATAATTCCATTTAAAATAGCATAAAAGGGGGAAGCTGGGATGGCTCAGTGGGTTAAGCGCTCACTTTGCAGCCCTGGGGACTGAGGATCGAATCCCAGCCCCGGCCTGTGCGGACCCATATGCTGAACTGGGGAGTGCCCCCAGTTCGGTTCTCACCGGGGTGAGACCCCGGCCCAGTTCCTGCCCTGTGCAGCCCCGCCCACCTGTGGAATGAAACTATGTGACAAAACCAATGATGTGCAACTATGGAGACTGTTCTGGGCCCTCCCCCTTCTCTCTATCTCTGTATTTCTCTCTCTCTCTCTTTGTGAAAAACAATAAAAATAAATCTTTAAAATAGCATAAAAAAATAAAGTACTTAGCAATAAATTTAACAAAAGAAGTGCAACACATTGACGGCTACAAAACATTGCTGCAAGAAAAAAAATCAAATGACAAAACATCCCAGGTTCAAGGATCAGATTATTTAATATTGTTAAGATGGAAACACTCCCTCAAATTGATCTATAGATTCAATCCAGTCTCTTTTAGAATCCTGGCTTACTTCTTTGTAGATATTGACAAGTGATCCTAAAGTTAATTTTGAATTGTGAATGGATTAAGAATAGCCAAGACAGTCTTCTCAATTTCAAAACTGGCTACAAAAAAGAACAATCAAGACAGTATAGTACTGGCATAAAGGAAGACATATGGGTCACTGGAATAGAATTGAGGTTCTCTCTCTATATATATCCTTGGTCAATGATTTCAGCAAGGGTGCCAAGACTATTCAAAGGGAAAAGAATTGTGTTTTTAAAATATGGTGGTAAGAGAACTGCATATTCACATTCCAAAGAATGAAATTGGGCCCTTATTTACCTCACACGGTATACAAAAATTAAAATGGATCAAAGACCTAAATGTAAGAGCTGAAACTGTAAAACTTTTCAAAGGAAACATAGGGGTCAATTTTAGTGTGACCTCAGATTTGGCAGTGAATTCTTTGATGATACCAAAAACCCAAGCAACAAAAGACAAAATAGATTAATTGACTGTATCAAAATTTAAACTTTTGTACTTCAAAGGACACTAATAAGAAAGTGATAAAACACTGCCACAGAATGGGGGAAAATATTTGCCAGTCATATAGCTGATAAGGAACTTTTATCTAGAATATATAAAGAACTCATAAAACTCAAGAAGACAGACAACTCAATTTGAAAATGGACAAATTATCTCAATGTTTTTCTAGAGAAGACACAGATAGCCAGTAAGCACATGAAAAGGTGCTTGTGACATCATTAGTCACCAGGGAAATACAAATCAAAACCACAATGAGAGTGCTACCATTTCACATCCTTAAGATGACTTTCATCAAAGACAGATAAGTGTTAGTGTAAGTGAGGATGTTAAACAGCCTGACAGTTCTTCAGAAAGGTACACATGGAATTACCCTACAACTGAACAATTTTACTCCTGGGTACATGTCCAAGAGAAATGAACACACATATCCACACAGAAGTTTGTATATGAGTGTTTATAACAGGATTATTTATAACAGCCAAAAGGTAGAAACAACTCAAATACCCATCAACTGGTATGAGTAGATAAACAAATGTGATTATCCACACAATGAAATATTATTCAACCTTAAAAAGGAGTAAAATACTGATACATGCTACAACATGGATGAGCCTTGCAAACATTATACCAAATGAAAGAATCCAGGTACAAAAGACCATTTAGTGTATGATTCCATTTGTATGAAATTTCGAGAAAAAGCATATCTATAGAAAGAGAAAGTAGATTAGTGATTATTTAGGAATGGAGGAAAGACAGATACAAGGAGAGGTGATAGTTAAAGGATATAGGATTTATTTTTGAAGTGATGAAAATGTTCCAAAATTAATGCAAGTTGCAAATATCTGAATACGAAAGCCACTGAACTGTGTACATGAGTCAGAAGTGTAGAATTCCCCTCTGACAGGAAGGCAGACAATGTGGATGCAGGTACTATTTGTGGGTAGATACAGCAGGGGCAGTTTAGAGCTTCTGAGATTTTTAATCCTCACATTAAGCCTAGACATTAGGCACTATTATTATTCCCATTAGAAATGAGGAAACAGGGGAAGCCGGGATGGCGCAGTGGGTTGAGCGCTCACTTTGCAGCACCGGGGACCCAGGATCAAGTCCCTGTCCTGGCCTGTGCGGACCCATGTGCTGAACTGGGGAGTGCCCCCAGTTCAGTTCTCTCTCTGCCTTTGTATCTCTCTCTCTCTCTCTCTCTCTCTCTCTCTCAACCAATTAAAAAAAAGAAAGAAAGAAATGAGGAAACAGAATAGTTAAGTCAGTTTCACATAAGAATATTATTAGCAAAGTATAGAAATAACCTGCTTTGGGGAGGCAGTGCTATTGTTGGCATTTCCAGTTGGTGACCGAAAAATCTCACTTCTTTATCTGAGAAAACTACGGTAAGATATAATCTGAGGCTTCTTCCCCGCTTCCCCTCCAGAAGAAAAGCACTTTGGCCAATATTTCTCTCTTTTTTAAATCACTACTTTCTTTCTAGAATATCCTCAGAAATGGCTAAAAAACTATCAAATGCTATCAGGCCAGCCGTTGTCCTGCAAGTGCTGCCCTTGTGATAATCAGTTTCTTAGGAGAAATGAAATGCCCATGCCATCCTTTTCTTCACGATATTTAGGAACTTAAAGTAAAATCTTTTTCTTTATCACAGACTGCAGCCACTTTGCTGCTATTAGTTGTTGTCTGTCTCTAGTCACTACATCTGCAGTTTCTATTGAGGAAGTCCTGGCCCTAATGGAGGCTTCTGCCCAATACATTTCAAAGGAAAATTGCACTGGCTTTTATCTAAGCCTAAAGAAGGAGGCTGAGCACTAGTTAAATGAGTAACAATGCAAGATGACATTTCTTGTGCCTCAGTTTGCCTATTCCGTAGGTGGGAAGAGGGTATTATTTAGAAACACACAGTATTGTTTTTTGGAACATTGTGAATTTGAAATATATTTATATTAATATTGTCTGTAGGTCCTTTCCAGTCTCAGAAAAAGAACTTATTCCACAAAATTGTCAGCAAATATAAGCACAAAATGGAGAAGCCTAATGTTCCGGAAAAAGGTATTGGTGCCTTCCATCCTCCATTAAGGTGGCTTGGCCACCTCCATTGTGAATTCGTCTTTGAGTAATGCTTCTGTGCACCGCTTTGCCTTTTCCTCCCCTTGCTTGCTTCAATGTCATCAGCTCCTGATGCAGGCACGTTTGTTATTTCTAGATTCTGCAGCTAATTGCAAAGAGATCTCCTTCACTTGGATTTCGACTCATCCCATATTTGTCTCTATTTTCAGAGTTCCATGTGAAACCTAAAATTGATTTTTCGCATCTATATTTTGGTGCATTTTGCAATTTCGTCTTCTTAGGCTCTTATCCACTTATTTTCTTTGACTATTCTCGTTTTTCTCATATTTGGCAGCTTTCCCCCAGGACCATGTTTTCCTACCTCCTGAAACATTTCATAGGAAAGTCCACAGTTTCTGTACTTTCCTCTGACACGTAAGAATTCTTGTTGAGGAGAATTCCACTCCTAAGTCTTAACCTCCCTCTTTTTTTTTCTCTCTCTCTATATATATCATCATTTGCCAGATGTTTTTTCTACCCCCTTCAGCCACTTAGCTGTTATTTCCAGAGGGCTCTATAGGTGTATTGCCCTGTCCTCTCCCTTTACTGTGAACATCTATCTTGTTATGATCTTGATGGGCCCTTGAACCTCCTGAGGGCTCATCTGAAGGTTTTTTTCTTCTCATAGTTGAGGACTTCTACTCTTCTTTCACATGAAAGAAATCTCCCCATCTGAGTCAGTACAGCCACATGTGCTGGGAATCAGGCTTTCTTTAGCATCTCCCTGCATGTGAGTGTCATGACTACCATGAGCCAATTCATCCCATGCCCATTTGCATCCTACTTGCATGGCGAGATGTGAAGCCTTTCATGTTTACCGAATGAGGCTTTAAATGCAGCTGTCTTCCATGTGTAGACATGTGCCTATGTGTTCCCATATGTAATGTTTTTCTTACTTTAGGTTCTATTTTCACCTCTACCTCGGCAACTTTGTTTTGTTTTGTATATTAATTATATTTTATCTGTTTCCAGTGGAAAAACATCACTCTTTAGGTAAAATGTCAGCTTTTATCATTCCCTTTTAATTGATCTTCAGGTTTTCTTAATTACAGTCATGGAAATTGTCCAACAATGTTTTTTATGAAAGGCAAATGTGTTTATTTTTAATCCATTTTCTGTGTAGCCTAAATATCTTAGTTGACAAATGCAGTTCTGAGAATTAAGTAGTTGAAATAAAATTCTGTTTCATTTGTGTGATAATGCTTTTTATTTTAAGTTGTTTTGTATATTGTCTTATTTTTATAGTGTGTGTATTTCTAGTAGGAAGAGAGTTTCACTTTCTTTTTCTTTTCACTGTTTTTAGGAAGTGGGGATAAATGGCCAAACAAGCAATTCTTCTTGGATGCCATTCACCCTACAGAAGGTAAAAGAAGCAACATTCATTGTATCATTTCAGATTATGTGTGCTGAAAATGGCATAATTTTTATAGGTTTAAAAAAGGCATAATTATAGAGGCTGAACCAACAGCATTAGACCTAAGTGTTCAGAATCAGATTAAGTTTTCAAATCAAAATTAATAATATATTTTTTACCTTGTCAAGGGTCCAGCAGTATATTGTGTGAAGTTTAATTTGTCAAAGGGGGATTTGTAACCTTTGAGCCACATTAGCTAGATTTTTCACAATTAAAAATATTTAGCATTGCAGTTCATGTTGTAGGCAGATGCTAATGGGAGTCAGAATAGGGCCCTCCCGGGCCTGTCCTGGTTAACTAGGCAGCGGCAGACCTGCAAAAGTGGTGCCTACCTAAACTTTTTTCCCAGCCCCCTTTCAGTACCTCTAAGTACGCTCAAATGGAATGCCCCTGAAGCTTATCTATAGCCAAAGAAAAGTCCTGTATTGACTAGTATAATGTTATAAGCCCCAGGTCCATATTTTATTTAAAAATGTCTCACAATCATATTTATTTGTGATGCTATGTAATTCCTGTGAAATAGGGAACCCTCCAATGAATGCTCGTTTCTATGATGGTTAACAGGCCATCCTTCCCTTCTTCTCACTGACTCCCTTTTTTCTCTTGTAGACATTTTTAAAGAGCTGACCATTTTTGTAGTGTTTAATTAGGAATTGACTAATTTGAAAACTAGAAGGGATCTTAGAGGTCATCTAGTTCAACCTCTTTGATTTACTTATGGCCAGAAAGGAGAATTTAATGAACATTCCCCTTTTCTTAACTCCCAAATGCACTCTCATTCCTTTACTAAAAAGGAGAAAAAAATTAAAATGAACTTTTAGCTTAAGTCATTTATCAAGAATACTCATATTTTAAAGATATTTACCAAAAATATTCAAATTTGAATTTATTCTGTACATAGAATTTCTTTTTTTTTCGGTAGGCGCAGTTCATGTGAGTCACATGTCTGCTTTTACATGGTTTACTTTTACAGAAAATCCAGAAGTTCATTTGTTTTCTGACCTATTTAACATTAACAACCCCTTTATGGAGTATTTTTATACTTAGCTAGCAAAACAAAATGTGAATTATTATGCTGCTCTCAGCATTAAATCCTGACATCCCCAAATTGATATACCTTAGTGCTTATGTATTTTAAATATATATTCTACATAAATCTGATAAATGTCAGGCACTGATGAACTATTAAGAGAATCTAAAAGAGGTATTTAGGACCACATTACTTTTTTCTTGAAATGATACTCTTCTGAATATTTTGTCTTTTAAATAGTGAAAACCCCACCTCATATAAAATGAGGTATCATAATGTATGTAGTGTGGTAGAAAGAGTGAATTAGGTAGGAATTAGGAGACCTGGGTGCTAGTCTCAGATTTGCCACTACTGATCTTTTATCAGAAGGACATGGTTTAACCTCATTAGGATTCACCCTCCATGTGGTTACTAAGTTGTATGTGATATGTGTATTTAAGGGTGGGGGGAATGATGAGATGCAGTAATCCGTGAACCATATATTTAATTTCCCCTCTAATGATTTCCCTACTTGATGATTTCATTACTGTGATATGCTTAAATATGATATTCAGAAGCCCTAATTTTCTGCCCTTTTGGAGGGCAGAAGAGCAAATCACTTTTGAGTCTTCTAGGCCATCCCAAGGGTTTAGTTGGAAATAGAGTTATTATTGGTGACATTTAGTTATATTTATTATTAATTCTTTTGGAACAAAACTTTGGAGAACACGCACTGAAAATGTTATGTCCTTTAAAGTACATATTCATTTTACATGGCCAGGAGAAAGGGAATCAGTTTGAGAGTTGAAAATTACCAATAATTTAAAGTGACCTTTTTTTGTTACTTACTTTCATATTACCCCCTACATTTACTTGTTCATGTGGTAACTATGTATTTTGTGAATTATCTAAGCTCTTTACTTCATCCTCCCTCTCAGTTATGGCCTCATCACTGCTTATTAAAACTACCTTGCAGTGTATAAATATGTAAGAACAGAAAATGAAACCATAATCCAGATAATTTTAACATGTGTAAGCCACCCTCAGCAAAGGTTAGACAGGAGTTTTTCGTTCCTGATTTAGTTGAGGGTATGCAGCTGTTAGCTATTTCTGACTTCTGTTAAAGTGGGTGACTTAAAGTTCACTAGGCTTTCTTTACATCACCCCAAATATAATTGGCTTGCAACTTTTTTTTTTTATGTTTTGTTTTGTTTTAATATCAGAAATCTTCAGGTGTTTAGTAATCACATCTGAGGTCTAAATGCTGTTTATAATCTGTTTTAAGCATTTTCCCCACACTTTTAAAATTCTAAGTCACTAAACCATTTCTTGAAACTTTTGCCGATCATAAAAAAGGATTGCCTATAGACTAGAATTAAAGGCAGAATTTTCAAGTAAACCAAGACAACCTACCTCTGCAACTGTATTTATTTTTCCACCAAATTATTGTGTCATGCACTCATGCTTAAGCTAGGTAGAGGTTTCTAATTGTCATGATGATGATGATGATGATGATGATGATGAAGATAATTAATACTTAGTGTTACATTATAGTTTCTAAAGGACTTTCACATATATTTTTTGTGAAAACTAATCTTGACAGCAGCCCCAGTGAATTAAGGATGGCTCATTAGCCCCAAATACATGATAAGGAACTGAAACCTGACCAATATAATCAGGAAGGGAAGAAACACGTACTCTGTCCACTAAAGCATGTTGTCTACTACAGTTTCAGTGTTTCATGCATACCTGTCGATGGCCTTCATTGACTCAGATATTGAAATTATAAATCCTGTAAGAAAAAAAGAAAAACCAAAAACCTCAGATTAGGAATCTCCATACGATTAGTTTCTTTGTAATATATAAATCTAATTGCAGAAGAGAAAATCTGGTTTATAATTAGGTTTTCAAACATGATCCACATCACTCAAGCTGACTTGACCTCTTCTCAAATTCAAAATAGTTGCTGTATAACTTCAGCAAGGCCTCCTGGGATCTTATGAGATAAGGTTCATTCATTTGATTCTTTTTTCTGTGTTACACTCAGCATCTGACTGCATTTTGAGCTCATGGGAGACCAACCAAAGGCAATGAGATTCCGGATTTGGCTGTAATAATTTGAGAGCAAGTTTGATTCCCCTGGTTGGAATGTGAATTCATGACTGGAGCACTCTAGTGGTCTCCTGGGAAACAATACAGAAAACTTTCTCCACATTTGGGGAGGACAGTTTGGAAAACGAGGGTCTCTTATTGCCACATTTCTACTGTTGCTCCAGGAGTGAGCTCACATTATCACTCTCAGATGATAACGCTCCAGGTGTGTTATGATTATCGTGGAGTATAGAAACCAACCCTGTGGACTTGTTTTGCAGTGCTTGGGTAGGTTTGTGTGTTCAATTACAAGCCAAAAGAGAAATGACTAATTTGTTTTTAGATGACAAAACCTTTTCTCACATTTCCATTAGTTTGTCAAGGATTTAAAAAAAAAAAAGAAAGGAAATGGCTTGCTGTCTTGATACCCAACTCTGGGCTTTTTCCCTCTCTGAGCTTTTTTCATTTCCTGTCTCTTATCAGCAAGTCTTAATTTGCTAATGTTGCTGGACTCAGATCTCCTGTTCCATCCCAGACAACTACTTCTTTGATTTAGGCTTCCCTAATTCTTCTGTCTCGTGGAAGGTTCTCCTGGAGCACTGCCCGTGAGGGCTGTCTTCTATCTAGGTTACCAGACAGGACAGGATGTCCTGGAGGGGAATCCCAGGGGCAGAGCATGGAGCAGGACTCACTTTTACCTCCTCTTCCACTGGAGCATGATCACATTACATACCCTTTTCAAATATAGATAATCTGCAGGGATGGCGATTACTTCTTGATCTGACAGTAAGTTTAGAGGAGACATGGCATCTCGAGAGATGGCATTGCTACCTTTTTAGTGATTTATGAAACCTTCTGTGTAGTCTCTTCTTTTGCCCCTTTCACTTAGTCTGCAACCTGATTTCCTCTTTCATTGTCTCCCGGTATACCAGCCTTTGTGACTTGTGATCACTAGTGTCTGTTAGCAGGCCAACATTTTTTTTTTTTAATATTTATTTATTTATTTAGACAGAGAGAGAGATACAGAGACAGAGACAGAGAGAGAATGAACTGGGGGAGCTCCCAGTTCAGCATATGGTTCCGCACGGTCTGGGGCTGGGATTTGATCCTCGGTCCCCAGCACTGCAAAGTGAGCGCTTAACCCACTGAGCCATCCCGGCTTCCCCCAAGCCAACATTTGACCCCCCTGGCTCCTTGTCTGCTAGTCCCGGTCTGCATTTAGCCCTGAACCATAAATCTTATTTGCAGTCCCTTTGCAGCCATCCCATAGCTTCTTACTGTTTTTTTGTTTGGTTTGGTTTGGTTTGGTTACCAATGCATCTAGAAAAGGACTAACCATTGAATAGACATGAAACCATTTGAAGGCTCACTAAAAACATAAAGGTTAACAGTCCTAGTCAAAGGAGTAGTCTTCCCTAACCTTGAGCCTCTGAAGCTGGCTAGAGACTTGTTTTTCCCTGATTAAGACCCTGATTATAGGCTACATGGCGAAATGAAAGGAATTTTAGGGCTGAGTGACTCCTGTAGACTAATAGTCCGGTCTCCATCTTTACATGAAGAAATTGAGACCCAATGAGTTAGAATCCAGGTCTCTCTATAACTGTATTTCTATTACCCATGGTCTTTGTGTTTCCAATTTGCTAGGCCCTTTTCTGGGTTTCCATGCCTTATCTTTGACCTCCTTACTTCTTCTTCCCATAAGCAGCCTTTTAATGTACCGGTAATACACTCTTCATCTTTGGAATTCACTGTACCCTTATTTCCACAAGTTGAGGATTTTTCTGGAAAGAGAAAAGAGGGAAGAGATTAACTCTTTTTCTAGATGGTACATCTATAGTGATCATATTAGAGGAATGAATAAGATTCCTCCTGTAATCAAAGGGACAACTGATGGATCTGGATAAGAAACTAGAAATTTTGAAATTTGTAAATATCTAATAGGGATTATTTAATGCTCATTGTGAACTCAAATCTTTATACCTGTAGGAGGCTTTGAATTTCAAGGCTAATATATAGTCATGAAAAGTCTTTGTAGTGTTTCTAACCAAGTTATTTTTTATTTTGCTTTTATGTAGCTTTTATTGATGTTTAAACAAGAAAAAGAATCTTAAAATATATACTGCCACTAGCCTATGTTAAGCTAAATAACATCAAAGTGTAAATATTCTAAGACTGACCTGGGTATAGATCTACAACTTAAAAGGACCCTATTTCCTTATATTTGATTATTTGCTTGGGAAGGTATTTGGGAACTTTGCCAAATGTTTGTTTGTTTCTTAATAGCTGTTATCTGAAGCCTGTCTCTACATAGATACCTATTATGTCATATTGAGATAAGGCCAAGCCCCAAATCATGTTATGATTTATGTTTTGCGGCCTTCCTGTTGATGTAATTGAAATTATTCCATGCTTGTTTTGGAATAGGGAGCTTAGAATTAACCACTTGAAGGCAAGGATCTTACGAATTTATAGCCCTCCATTCTATTAATGAGCTAGATTAAAATTTTAAAATGATAACTATGCAAGTATTTATACCAAGTCCATTTTTTTTGTACCCTTTTTCTCACCCTGTTCTTTTCCTGTTTATTACAGCCTTTTTTTTTTTCTTGCTATTTTATATAGTCTTATTTTCAATGTCTACCATCATATCCACCTTCTGGTAAACATCGTCAGTTATCCTCCAGGTTTAGTTTGCTTGGAATTTCTCATGCCAAATCTTGATTACCTGAAACACACTCCCCCCTCCCCTCATCTTTGTTAAAAACAATTTCTGTGCATGTTTTAAAAAATTGGATAGTTAAAAAATGGAAGGATGCCTGCCTCTCTTCCCTTCCCAAAAGGCTAAGGCCACTGGAATAAAAAAAGTCCCAACCTTTAAACTTGACAACTTGTATGTACTCTTAAATGCTTACTATACTCAATGTCTGTATATTCTTATCTTACTTTGAATTTAAGGGAAAAGGGGGAGGGATGAGCTCCTGGGCAAATGAGCATATAAGAAAAGATACAAGGGGAAGCCGGGATGGCTCAGTGGGTTAAGTGCTCACTTTGCATCCCCGGGGACCAAGGATCAAATCCCACCCCAGCCCCAGCCCCAGCCCATGCGGACCCATATGCTGAACTGGGGAGTTCCCCCAGGTTGGTTCTCACTTGGGTGAGACCCTGGCCCAGCACCTGCCCTGTGCAGCCCCACGCCCTCCTGTGGAATGAAATTATGTGGAAAAACCAATGATGTGCAACTATGGAGACTGTTCTGGGCCCTCCCCCTTCTCTCTGTCTCTCTCTCTCTGTCAAAACATTAAAAATAAGTCTTTAAAAACAAAGAAAAGATATAAGCATTCCCAGCCTGCTTGAATCTGGAGCAAGTCTTTGGTGGCAAGTGTGTCCCTTACTCTTGACATGGTGACTCTTAGATACAAGCAGGTACTATTAAATGATTTATGGACATTACGGTTAGAATTAGGACTCCTAAAATTAATCTTCCCAGGAGTCTTGCTAACGTGTTACCTCATTAAATTATCTCACTGAGTACGTTCACCTGGTCCTAGAATTCAGCAAATAGGAGAGTTTCATTATATGCTGCTGGCCTCACAAATGTTTATCATATCCTTACTGAACAGTCCGTAGGCATAAAAGAAGGTCAGGTCTCACAGTTTTTTTCTGATCAGCTGGTGATTGAAAGCAAACACCCCAGTGATCACTGAATTTAAAAAGTACGTATTTAATCTCAGTATCCTCAGAGGAAGAGAAACTTCTTTTATTGTCTTTTCCAGACCAGTGGGCCAAAAAGATCTCAGACAGGGACCCTGACTGCCTATAGAAGTGTGGTCAGGTGGAACACAGTTTTTGCACAGTTGCATACACTGTCCTCCCCACCAACCTGCCAAATCGAAACACTCAGAAAATGTTACTCCAGTGGCCTCTTGGTTCAGTATTCTGTTAAAAGAAAGAGGGAGGGGCATCTTAATCCTCTGTACTTAATTTATCAAAGCAAATATCAATAAATATATTTGTTTAAAAGTATGGGCATTATTTTTTGTTTGTTTGTTTTTCCCCATTAATACTTTGAAAACTCTAAATATTAGTTTATGGTTTGCCCTATTTCAGCCATATTTACAGAAGACAAAAACACCACAGAGCCTGCGTATAAGATTAAAAATGCGCTATCCATTCCCAACACTCCAGAGCCAACAGTAATGCAAGAACCCCTTGTGGGCAGCCAAAAGAGAAAAGCAAGGAAAACCAAGATCACCCACCTGGTCAGGACAGCAGATGGCCGAATGTCACCAGCAGGAGGTACTTTGGGTAAGAAGAGGGGGCATTAGAGATATAGCCAGAGCAAGCAGGTGACCCTCATGGTCACATTAGTCAGCAAATAACTCTAAGCCAACTCTGGGTCCTCAGTGAGAAATGGGTCTGTTCTGTGGGTTTGGTCCCAGTAGCCTTTTCTCTCTCTGGATTTCCTTGAGAACTGCTTTTCTTTCTGTAGATCCTAACTCTGCATGGTTTAGTCCATGTTTTAAAATCACAGCTTTTTTTCCAAGAGCATATCTGGAATTCCTAGAACAGAAAAGTATTTCTTAGTACTGTCAGCTTCTCCTTCCTTTTCTCAGCATACACAAAAACACTCGTGGTTAAGTAAATTCCCAAAGATCCTATGCTTTCAAAAAACTGGATGAATAAATGTTTCTCCATGGTTCACTGTCCCAGTCAGTACAAGCCAGATTATCAGGTATCTAAACCGGTGAATTAAGGCACCTCAGAAAGCGTGCAGCACTTCCTATAAAGCTGATTCAGACCACCAAAGGATGCTGAGCATACTTCTGGATTTCTTGAGTTCTCAGGGCTAATCTTTAACCAAATCTTAAGTGACTATCTCCATTCTCAGTTGTGGCCTGTGGTCTGTTTGTTGTTCCTAGTGGCCTCCGTGGCAATGGAATTGCCTGAAGAACCCAAGTTAAGGAGTGTGGTCAGAGAGTAACACTGATCATCTTCCCTCAAATAAGTATCTGATTTAGGTCAATCTGGTTATAAAGAAATGCATTGTTTGCTGAGGTAGGATTAGAGGACAGTTAGGGAACTCTGTGCACTTTTCTTGTGTTTCGCATATGTGGATTGTTAGAACCATAAAATGTATTAAAGACCCCCAATTTTACCCCTTCATATAAGAGATGAAGCTCTCAAATAGGTGGAATTTTGTTTTTGAATACTTTGAACAACTAAGTAGATGTAGGATGAGGATGAGAACCTAGCTTTTCTGATCGTTAGTCCAGCAGGCCCCTCCCTCCTTCCCAGGGTTCTGTTCTGTGATTTTCATTTTGTAAATGGTTATAACCTCATTTTCACTTGTAGGAAAAATAAAAGATTTTAGAAAGCACTTCCTTTCATGTAGAAAGCACATATTCATTTAATATATGACACTTACTGCCTTTATGGATTATTTTCTATTGTTAATATGTTTTAAAACCCATAATAAAGATTCCTCTTCCTCTATGAAGGCTACATAATAAAGTGTACTCACTTCCCACAGGTATATTTTACATAGCATTTCAGCCACCTCCTCGTAAATACCATAGGGCCCTTTATCGTCCTTCCAGTAGGCCTTCAAAACAAAAATGATCATTTGTAATTTCATTGGGATTGATTAATCTCATTGGGATTAGTGTTGGCTGTCCTAAATGTTGGTGTCACAATATTGAATGTCCGAGTTGCCATAGTAGGGCATGCTACAGCTTCATCAGAAATATTTGGTCAGTTGGGTTTTTTTTGGGTTTTTTAAAGATTTATTTTATTGTTTTCGAGAGAGAGACAGAAGAGGGAGGGCCCAGAGCAGTCCCCCTAGTTGTACATCATCAGTTTTTGACATGGTTTTATTCAACACAGATGGGCAGGGGCCGTGCAGGGAAAGAACTGGGCTGGGGGGCTCCCACATGGGAAGCATGCTCCCTCTAGCCAGGTGCCGAATCAGTTGGGTTAAGGGCCCTTGTACAGCATCTTCAGGCTCCTCTGCAGAAGTATCTTGGTTTTTATTTTACCCAAGCCCATTTTTCCTTCTCACTCCAAGACTATCATCCTATTCTTTGACCTTGAATGAAACATAGCTTCTCTTCTGCTCAGCTTCAGGGGAGCATAGCACTGCCCATAGTTGCATTTGAGCTTAATGAAAGAGTTTTGTGAGCATGGAAGAAAAGATTCTGTAAAAGCCTTAATATTCAGTGAATGACAAGAGTGAACACCAAAGAATATTACCTAATTTCACATTGTCTAGCACGGAGTCTTCTCTGTGTCTGTTCGCTGGAGGGAATAGAGGGATCCTCCCGTGATGGATTTTCCTTTCATTACAGATGACAAACCAAAGGAACAACTGCAGAGGCGTCTCGCTAAAGCCGCAGGGACAGGCTGCAGTGATGAATGTGCGCACAGCGCTGAGGCCGCGGAGACACGGAGCAGCACTCCGGAGATGCCCGCCATGTCCGCGTTCTTCAGCCTGGCCGCTCTGGCCGAAGTGGCCGCCATGGAAAATGTGCACAGGTCAGTGGGACAGCCTTGCTGCGCCAGGGTTCTGGGGACAGTCTAGCTTTACCCGAGTCCATGGAACACAGATGGAGAAAGCAGCATAGAGACCGGAATCATTCTTTCTGACATGGTTTGTTCGTAAGATGTGGTGCAAGATCACCTTTGTTTATGTGACATTACAAAAGTGTATGTGCTAATTAGCAATGTGGGAACATGTAAGGGACTATAACTTGAATGTATTTTTATTCTGTGGTTTGACTTTATTTCCATAAAAATGCCTGGGAGAACTGAGAAGCAGAATTATTATCTGATCATTAAGCATGAGATTTGGAGCCAGGTCTCAGACCTGGGTTTGAGCCCAAGCTCTGTCACCTGCACACTGCAAGGCCTTGAGCTGAATCATTCACCTCTTTACCCTCCATTTTTCTTGTATAAAAGGGGAGTGTCCCAGTGCTAGCACGCGTAACGCCCCATTGAGGATAGTGTTGCTGCCGGTGGTGATGCCAACAGAAGAGAACAGTGTGGTCCAGAAGGAAGAACCACTTGGCAGCTGTCATGACAGGCAGAAGACCTAGATTTTTCTTCAGCTCTCTGTATTTGCTACCACGTAATTTATTTCCCTAGACTTCAGTTGTCTCATCTTAACACTGAGCATAATGATACCCCAAAGAATCACAGAGTTGTAAGGATCAACTGAGATCATAGAAAGCCTTTTGAACCTGTTAAAGTCCTACAAAAATCGTATTAAGTTCTAAATGCATAATTGGATATTCTGCTACTTAATGAATTCTTTAGAAAGGCAAAAAAAAAAAAAAAGCCTTTTGTAAATTTAGATATTTCCTATTTTTATTCAGAGTAGATTACCCACAGATGAGCTATTTTCTTTGCCTTTCAGTCTTCAGTACAAAAGAACTTGAAACCTGGTACAACTTGTATACCCACCTGGTGGGCTCCGTTCTCCTTTTCACATCCAGGTATAGGAGGCCCTGACTTAAGCTTTATTTGCTTATTCATTACCTGTCACATTACAGTTCTAGTTCTTCCTCCCTAATAGCCTCTAGATATTTCCAAGCAGTCAAATTCCTTTTCCTGTGTATACAACCAGTGCCTAAAGTGAATGCTGACAGGCATTGTTAAAATCTGCTTGCTTTTTAACAATGCTTCATTGTTAAAGTCTCTGAGGGAGATAACACAAAGATACTTGGAATGCAGAGGACAAACTTATGAATGCAAAAGAATTAAATCTTTGTCTGAGTATTCCTAAGTGCCCCCATAAATTGTGGAAGTAAGAGGTGTAATAGAAGAACTCAGAGAGGGTGTCATAATTGAAGGCTCAGAAAAGGCTACTGCACCACCACCCTTGCTGCTGGCAGCTTTCCTCTGAACATGACTGTGGTCACTATTCTAACCAGCCTTCCATGACTTCCGGTTGGCAACAGCACAGAGCCTCCTAGGCTTTCCACTCTCACCGCCTACTGTCCACCCTTCTTACACGTGGAATCGCTTGCTTCTGTCGCGACAAGCTGGGTTCTTGCCTTTGTACTCCCCCATCCAGACAAATGCTCCTCTGTTCATCTCCTTCTCTTTATCCTCTTTTCTCAGTCCTCCTGAATTCTCTGCACTCTCCGTGCATGCCTTTCTTAAACCAGCTGGCACCATGGTTTGTAAATATTTGTCAGTGCTTTGGTCTACTTCCAATATGTTTTAAAAATGAAGCACGGATTTTATTCTTCACGACCCCAGCTTCCTTAGATCTTGTTATAGCAATGGGTAAATGAACACATGTATGGGTGAATGAATAAATGAGGTGTTCTTGAAGTATGACTATAAATTAGCTGGCAGGCTCAGAAAACATGGTATAGGTAAAGGCTTTTGGGGTTCTTGTTGTTTTAGCCTCCCCATTGGAAAGAACGCTATTATTTACTAGAATTGTATTCTCAATGTGGCAAATGGTTAGTTTTTGTAATATCTAGAAAGACAGACCACCCCCCACCCCCCCTCCCTCTGGTAATGTTAGTTGTAACTTTAGCCCTTCCTGTTAAAGCAGAGCTACCAGGCCTCCCACTACCTATAAGCTTAATGTAATTGTACCTGATTGCACATCAGTTAATTATTGCTTAGGCATCACCTAGGTTCATAATTTAGAGGGTGGTCAACAGAGGTAGGGGTAGGAATATATTACCTGTATTCTTTCCACAGGAAATCTTAACATTAAGTTCAAGAAACCCAATATAGAAGGCAATTTCAAAGTGCAGGAAATAGAAAGTTGAGTAAAACTTTGTTGAGAGCCAGTTTATTTATGAGGAGTTATATAAGGAGGAAAGTTCATTAAATTAATCCTAAAATCAGCTCTGCTAGATGGGCCCTTTTTGTCCCATTTTAATGTTGGCCCAATTAAGAGTCTTCAGCTTTGATAACATCACACAGCCAAACTAAGTTAAGATTTGAACCCAAGTCTTTGAACTCCGGTATCTTTGCCTTTGCTCCAGTGACTGCGTTAGAGGGTATCTGTCATGTCGTGAAAAGTCAAGAAGAATCTCCTGTGAACTAGACCCTTCAGTTAACTGCAGCCACATCGTTCTTTCCCATCCTGCTCCGTTCTCCTTTTCTTTTTCCAGTGATGAAGCTGGGCTTTCACCCCAATTTCTCTCTCTCCTTCCTGCTCTCTCATTTTTGTACATTGTACTTTTAATCTTTTCACTTTTTGTATTTTTTTCTTATTGTGTGTCTTTTTCTAAGACTTATTAAAATTCATTTTGGCTTTTGTAATATTACATATTCAATTTTAAAGGTAAAACATGATTTCATATTTCTTGAACAGAGTTGAACATATTAAACAATTGGCACTCAGAGCCTCCTCACATGAATAAACAGATTAATCCAGAGGTTTGATTATCACACACGCTTTGTTTTTCTGAAATCGTAATATCTTAGGCTAAGTGATTATTGGATTCTGAAATCTCCAAATGTTATTTGTCTGTGTTGTCATTCTTTTCTGTGTGTCAAGAGAAAGAAATTGAATGTAGTTATGGAGCAGATATAATTTGAATTTTAAAACAGTAGCTTTTGTTACACATAATCTGAAGAAGATACCATATTGAATTGTTCAAACCAATGAAAACGCTGCTTTGTTACCTCCTTCTCTTGATACGTGACATGTTTTCAGCACGGTGCTATGTATTGCAGACCATAGTAGGCCAGAGCAGTGGGTGTGCATCATGTGGGCTTGGGTAGCCTGTTGGAAAATATCAAGGAGGTGCCCAATTCTATCTTTTTAGAATGAGAAGCTCTGCAGAAGTTACCAAGAATTTTGAGCAGCTTTCTTGTAACCATGAAGTAAGTCACATTTTGTCCTACTCATTTAACAAAAGCTGAATGAAAAAATCAGCTATGTTCCATGTAGTTCCAGTTAATTTTGGCCCAAGTTAACTGGATTTTCTCACTCTCTCTCTCTCCATATGCCTGTGAAATTTTTCTTAAATGAGGAGGATTTTAATGTTTTCATCTACTTTTTTAGAATCACAGTCCACCTCTTATTCTTCGGGGACCATTGCTTTTATTGATGTTAAGTTTTAAATTACATTAATTATATGTAAGATACAAGCCTGGAGGTTATCAATTAGTATAGGAGAATTTTCCCCTCAGGCAAGTCAAGGAAAAGCACATGTTATTATTTTAATAACAATGGATTAAAAGGAAGATTGTTGTCCTAGAACCTCAGCCTTGACTTAAACTTTCCCAATTTTAGGGAATTTTCCCAAATCTCTTGGGGCTTCCTGTTTTGTCTCTACAAAATGGTGGTGGTCAATTGGGGACAGAATATGTGGTTGAGTTCTGTGAGGGGCAGTGAAGTAAGAAATCCTTTAAAAAATATATCTATATATCTGCATACCTATATAAATGGAAAGAAAGAAGCTCTAAGGATAAAATTGGTTTTAATTAAACAACATCACTAAAAAATCAGCAGTAGCTATTAAATAAGATATTGGAAAGCTACTTGTTACTCATCATCCTCTCCCATTTCTGATAACACACTCTGAGTTAGTGATTTTTTTTTCTTTTTGCTTTACAGAAGCCAGAGGGCAACCCAGCTTACCCATGATGGACAGCCAAAAGAAATGCCACAGGCTCCTGTACTTATTTCCTGCGCCGACCAATGAAGCGCCCTTCAATTGTAAAACATTGTGCTTTACCTACTACCCTAGCCTTGTCTTTACCGAGAGATGCTAGTGAATCCATGTGGTGGAAAATATAGACTGCAAACAAGTTCTTGTTGCCCTTCACGGCCCAGATTCACTTGAAGCAAAAGTTAGCCTCCTGGGCCTAGTGGTTCTTTCGGAACCCAGAGCTTTTGAGGGTGATGTTATTTGTTTGATAATGAGCAGAAATGGCATAATCCTGGAGCTGTGCTTTCTGTTGAAGGCTTTTGACAATAATACATGGTAACTTGGTAAAAGGCTGCCTTTACTGTAGCTCATTCAGCATCTCTTCTACCAACCAGAGTGTGAAACTAGTTTCATATATTACCTAGTTATTCTTTCAAAACAAAAAAGAAAAACACAAAAACTGACGCACTGCACTAGTTATTATTAGATATTCTTAGTCTTTTTTGTACATGGAGATTTGAGTTTAAGATGGTTTATATAATAGGTTATACCTACATTTATATTGTAGAATAATATTAAAAAGCCTGTTCCGAGACTCCCACGCTGCACGGGCAGGCAGATGTACCATTGTTAGCGGTGTATGCTCGGCCTTGTGGTCCATATATTCTGCACTTTTATATTTGCCACCAGAGTGGTAGTTTGCTGGCAAAAAAAAAAAGAAAAAAAGGAGAGAGAGAAAATTACAAATCTTACAAGTTGAATTTTTTTCCTAGCCTTGAGTGACCAAGAAGAATTTGCTTGGGGCAAATTGTGGCAAATATTTTCCCAGACAGGGGAAGAGTCCTGCAGGTTACAGATTACTGATGTTTTAATGCCTTGAGGATTCTTTTATTTTTACACAAGGGTCGAGGTGACCAATGGATTGTTCATACAAACAGAAAAAAAAAAAAAATAAGAGAAAAAATATTATTCAGAAGTGACCTTAGTATTACTTCACTATTCTGAACACATTGAAGACACTCACTTCATGTGGACGCTGAACCACATACCTTTTCCATGCATCCCAGACAGGACGGGTAGCAATTGCTATGCACAGCCTAATTGGCACTGCAGGTTTCTAGAGCCATTTCAAGTTTGGGTTGTTAAGGAGGTATTAAGTAAATGATAAGGGAGGTATGCCTGACCAGAGTGGAACTGTCAGTCATAGATCCACCTGCAAGTTTCTGTTTCCTTTCTGTGTTTTGTTGCTTTTGAACATAAAACCAACCATACATATGCCAGTACCAAGTGGATTAACTGGCTTAGAACATTCAACATATTGACTTAACCACCTGACATTCATAGTGTCTTGTTTCCTAGCAACAGATAAAAAGTGATGAATCAGAGTTAGTCAGAGGCTACAGATTTTACAGGGTATTTGTTCCATAGCACAAAGTATTTCCCCACTCTTGCATTGCAGCACAAACTACCAAATTTTAATGATTGGAATCCAGCAATAATTTTTATTGCTTTTTAAACTGGCAGAATTTTGTAGTGTTAGTTCAAGTTTGAAGCTTTTGAATTAGCTCTCTAAATGGTGACAGTTTACAAGGTTTTATCTAGCTTTCTTATTTATACTTGACTGAATGGTAATGATGATTTTTTTTCTAATCGTAATTTGACCTAATAGCCATATAAAAAAATGACCCTATTAGTACTGACTAGGTTTAGCTTTTCGTGGTTGTGCACATTACTTCAGTTTCAGTGCTGGAAAATGTGCACAGCGTGCTAACAACTGAAGAAGAAGATAGAGGTTTTTTTCAAAGCAGGTGAGGAGGGCAGCAGAGCATTGGAACAGTGTTCTCAAAAATGCACACTCATTATGGGTATGGAGGAAGAAGGAATTGGTAGGCAAGGTTAATCAGAGGTTAAAGCTTAACCCTATGGGCAGCCCCAGATTTCAACATAATGTTTTTACTATGATACTGTTTTATTAATATTTTCTAAATCTCAAAAAACACAGTGAATGTTTGGAAATTGCTAGGTCCCAGTGTTGGTGGCTGTTGGGAGTTTTTGGACCACTTGCTAGCAGTGATTTTAAAACTATTATTAGCTAAAATCCAAAAAGAAAACCAAACCAACAACAAAAGTTACATGGTGCAGAACATGCACCTTGACAATGGTACTAACTTGTTATGCGATAGAATACATTAGAATAGATCTATTTTTGCCAGAGCACCCTCCTTCAGTCCTCTGAGTACATTTCACTAGAGTTCTCAAGAGATTGCTGTATATTCATGGGACCTTTTTTTAAAAAAGCAAAGCAAAAGATTACTTTTTTCTATGTGATTAATATCTTACTTGATCTGCTTTTCCTAAACCTCAGTGGCTTTTCCCTTAGGCAGGGTGGGGGAGGGCGGGGAGGCAACCTACTGGATATGACTGTTTTCAGATACTTTAAAAAAAAAAAAGTGTTTTTGTAGAAATGCTTAATTTTTAAGCGCTTAGGCACTGAGAGTAGCAGAAATCCTGCAAAGCTTTATAGTTCTTTAGACCCTCGCCTTGTCATTTCTGAGTGGAAGTCTTTATTTCAATATTAGTGCTTTTCTCATGCCCTGAATCCACTGGAAAGGGGTGTTGGTATTTTCAGGTAACAACATTTGTTAGCACAAATATTTCAAACCAACATTTACTCCCCGCCTCCCCATTTATCATTTTCATTTCATTTCTCTCATTCTTCTTAATTTTGGAAAATCATATCGTTATGGTGTGTACCTTAGCCAGCAAATACCATCTACACTAACATTTGTCCCACATGCATCCTTAAGAGAAAAAGTTGTTGCACCTTATGTATATCTCAAGCAAACCAAAATATCCTCTTCTTTGTTTTAGTCTAAATTGTTGTATCATATCTTTCTGAAATCATTCTGAATTTAGTTGAAATTATCAATATTTATGCTTTTAACCTTAATTTCTGGATTCAAACCTGTATATAAATCTTTTTTAAAAATTGTCCTAGCCCTTCTCATGTTGCTGAAGTGGATCATTTAGTCTCAGATGGAGACACAGTTCTGTTCCACTTTTCTTTAGCCTTTATTTATTTACTTATTCTGGGAATTTCTGTGTAATTTTGAAGTGTGTAGACTATATAATAGTAACTGAAGCTGCAGCTCTAAGAAGCTGAGTGAAAGAAAAATTACTGTAAGACATCCTTTTAAAGTTATTATTTGTTTGGATACTGTAAAGAGATCAGGAAAAGAAAAACTGTCCCACAGCCACATTGAAGATACAGGTTCTTATCCCCAAATTAGGTTAGTTCCCAGATTTTTTAGATCAAAACAATTAACTCATTAAAGCCCCTTTTAAAGAATAAATCAGACTGTCATAATTCTGACAGTCTTTTCCCCCATAAATATCAGAAATGTATTTATCTGATTCTGTCAGATGAGCTTTCTAATAAGGCCATCTCAAAGCTGGAATGCTGACATCCTTCCCATGTTACCACTGATATTCTAGTCCCTGCCATTAAAACTGCTGGAGAAAAAAAAAAGTGATGAAACACTAGAACAACAAAGAGCATCTGAACTGATCTAGTTACTTAGACTCTACTGTGTCTAATTTTGTCATTTTCCTAGTAAATCAGATGCTACTCTGCCTAGGTCATATAAAATTTTGTTTGCACTCTGCAGTCTTTGGCTCATCATATGACAATGTTTGCACCTATGTAGAATCTCAAGCAAATTATAAATTGATGCAGAACCAGGAGGAAGCTGAAAACTGAATGACATGTTTTGTTTATAGAATACATGTGGGGGAGGGGAGGGATGGGAAGTATCAGCTAGCTCTGTTCCAAGTTTGGCATTTGGCATTAATGTGAAGCAGTGGGACCATGCTGCCTGCTAAACTACTGTATGAATCCTAAGTGTTCTGGAGACCAGCAGCTGGAGGCTGGAAGCTGGAGGCTAGCGTCCGTACACCAGAGGAAAGGGGAGAAAGACAGGAGAGGCCTGGAGTCCTCACTTATAAAGGGAAAGTTAGGGTATATGTGAGGCTGCTGAGGAGATTCAGCTTTGATTGCACTGCTCCACAGAGCCCTCAGATAAGGCCAATTCTAATGGGCTACCTCGGCTTTAAAAGTTCATTTCAGCAAGTTCTGTTTCAAAGATTTGTCTTTTTTTTTTTTGCTTTTTTGCTTCTACCTTCAGTGCCACTATTTTCCACTGCAGTGTTTTGACTTTCACAAATTACCTTCTCCAGAGAGAACAATGTATTGCTGAAAATGGGCAGTAGAAGCAAGTGCGGTTATTACATTTAACATACAAAGTATTCAGAGTGACTGCTAGATGGAAATTAAATTGTAGCTTTCCCCACATAGGACCTTGTTTTGCACCTTATGAAAAGAGTACTAATTGTTAATTAGATGTTGCTTTTATTTATGCAAGCATTCCCAAAGAATTAGATTTGGATTTTGCTTTTATTTGAGTTTTAGAACTTTTTAAAAATTATCTTACTTGCATTGACTAACATTATACATATAATAAAAAAGAAACAGTTGTTCAGTTCATCTTACCAGATATATACCTGGTGAAATATTGAGGGTTTAATGGATGGTTTTGCTTTAGTTTGGAAGTGACAGTTAAGTTTATAATACTCCATAATGAATGACCTTGTCCTTTTCACTGGGGACTTTATCTTCCTTACTTTTGAGAACAATGAAGCAACAAAAAAGTGAATACCAAGACAAATATATCTGACTCCCTCATACACTTTCATCAGTTTGTGCTGTGTTTTTCTTAAAAATATGTAAATATATGTTTTCTTCACAAAAGTAGTAGCCTCTTCTGGCCAAATTTTATTTGTGGTGGTTATGATTTATACTAACAAATTGAAAGAGGAAACCTTGTACTTAAAAGTTCTGTGGCCACTGTTTTTTTGTGGCAGCCAGTGGTCAAAATTGATCCTGCCCTCAATTTCATTTTTATGCACACAACTAGTTGTTGTGAACATAACTACTCCTTCCAAAGATTTCTTAATAACTTGGGCCAGAACTGGTTACTGAGTAACAAGGACCTAATTCAATGCCTCCAAACCCTCCCACGCACACTGCAAATCTTACCTCACAAGCTCTAAATCACAGAGGCATGCATGTTTCTCCAGCTAACACTGAGCTTTCTCTGTGGCCCCCAGAGGGTCTGACTCCTGTCCCCTGAGACCTCACATTAGTGCCTGGGGCTCTTCAGAGTAGCAGAACTGGAGGTAGGGAAGGTTCATGATCTGGAGCTTAGCACATGCTCAACAACATTTTTCTCATTTCATTAGCACTAAACAAGTCTCTTGCTCTCAGGAATTTGTCAAAAATAAAAACCACCTGAGATTCCACGTACCAGATTATGAACTTTTCTTCTAAGTTTGAATTGTTTATTGTCGTAAATTACTCATAGCTTCATTTGACCACCAGGTCTTAAGTCTGTTGACAGTTTCAGCATGATTGAATCGCTCATTTGTTTGTTTGCTTTCGGAAATTAGCTCGGTTCTCTTTCGAGTTGGTGTAAACATGCCATGTAATAAATGATTTCCACTTAATGGTACAACAGAATTATTGCTTTCTTAGATGTATGTGTAGTAAAAGTCAATATATACATTTATATAATTTCTTTCTTCAAAATCTTATACTTAATTTGATATTTCTAAAAATTGCACATGTAAGTCATGTGTATAACATGCTAAAGTACTTTAACTGTGATCTTAAAACTGAATAAAAATATTTAATAAAAATTTGAAATATTTTAAAAGTATTATCAGTTTTATGTCTTTATGTTCATATGACTGACCATAGAGTATGTGCCTTCAATATACCATGTCCACTAAAAACAGTAGAGAAAATTCTTTCATAAAAGTAAGCTATTTCAGAATGACAATGATGGTCTGAGAGATTCACCATTGTCTGAGCAGCCTCAGTTGCTTTTCCCTAATGGATGGAACGGAAATCAATGGGACAGAAACAGAGGTAAGCCTCCATCTGCTCCTCAGGATGAAAATCGGAGGTGCCTCCCTAGAAAAAGTATCACCTGAACATCCCATCTTGCTCTGAACTATAATAACACATGGAAGTGATCTTATGCATAAACCTAATTATAAATTCAAACCTCAGGTTTGCTGAATACTGTGTTCCTGAACCTTAGAACTTTTCATATGTTTTTTTATCCTTTGGAAGAACACGCACATATGCACACACTGTATAAATACACATACAGTATAATTAAAAAGGCTTTACATGCAGGCAAACTTGGCTTCAAATTCTGGCTTCACCCATTCCATCACCTCTGAACCTCACTTATCTAAATGATATTTTGATAATACCTCCTTACACCATTACTGAGATGAAAGGGATAGATATGAAAATGTTGGCATGGGGCCTATATCGGAAATGCTTGTTAAATGGTCATTGATGATTTTAATTATGTTTATTCCAACTCTAAGGTCAATATGTTTAAGTATATTGAAAGGAGATGCTAAGTATAACTTTCTTTTTAAAATAAACTTTTAAGTGACTAATGCATTAGGGGTAAGCTATTTAGAAGCTATGATGATGTGGGAAACTCAATAGATTAAATTCACATAGATAACATACTTGAATTTGTAGCACTATTGAAGATTTTTCTATAAAATTTGTCTTCCTAATGAATTACACTTTCTAATATTCCAACAACACACTTCTTTGGATTACTGAGAATCAAATGTGGTGGTGGGCTCCATACCAAAGAAAATAAATTCTGTTAGAAAAAAGAAAGGTGACAGACATATGTATGATTGTATGGTCCTACATATATTAGACAATTACATCATTTTAGGTAGGATATGAAATCTCAAGAAAAAAATGGTTCTTAACAAGTCAGGTAAAATTAATATTACTGACTCCATCCCATGCATACTGAAAGAACATAAAATTGTTAACCACAATTTATCTTTTCACCTTTTTGAAATTAGAAATATAAATGCAGAAGTGGGCTGGTGTTTTTAACTCCATGTACCCATCACCCAGCTCCAACAAATATTTTCTCAATTCCTGCTTCATCTATATTTTACCTATTTTCATCAATTTCATCCACCAAACCAAGAATTGTGATTTTATGTATAAATACTTCAGTTGTACCCTTTAAAAATAAATCTTTTAATATGAACTTTATTTTTATTTATCACCTCCTCACAATTCCAAAGATGTTTGTTTCCTGTCCTAAGCGAAAGGAATCCATGGAAAACAAGCTGGAGTAAAAATCATTTGGAATTAGAAAACACTTGAAATTGGATATTTCCATATTGACCTGTTTTGTTTGTTTGTTTTGTTTTGTTTTGTTTGTGTTTGAGCCACAGTTTTTTAAAGAGATTGTAACTTGATCAAAGAGAGCACTTTCTTAGTATGTGTGTGTTTGTGTGTGTGGGGGGGGGGGTCAGGGGCTCTCTCTATGATCTTATTCTCTTTTACAGATATAATGTCTAAAAAGAACCAAGTGCTAAAATTTTATGATTCTATATGAAACTTACAAATTGTATGTTTTTCACACTTTTCCCTCCAACCCTGTCCTTACTGTGTTTTCTTCTTCCTCCAGACTTGCAAGAATGAAATCTATTATAGGGAGGAGGTATAAATAAAATTCTAGATGACCTTCAGAATGCCAGTGCCAAAAATTTTTTAAATCTGAAATTCTAGGTTAACAGGCCCAAAATTAAAGCATAAAATGAAATCCCTTGCTGGAAGAGAAAATGATAATTTTACTTTAAGGCTCACTCCACTTGAAGATCCTTTACCCTGGGGTATTGTAACAAAGGTCATTTTGTCTCAGTTGTATATTGCAAGTCAGAAGAGAACAATGTGAGAATTGAGTGTTTTGAGAATGATGGAGGATGGAAGGGGACAAAGGGAAAGTTTATAGATACAGGTCTTGAAAGATTGATGTCTAAAAGTCAAAACAGTTTTAAAGCCAACATGAAATATTTTTAAGAAATATATTTACATAGAATGATTTTTTTTTCTAATCTATTGGGCATCATACTTGTGCTTTAAAAAGGCAAATTAGATACAATTCATATCTTCCAGAAATAACTATATGTAAGCACTGAAAAAAAATCTATGCAAACAATAGAAATACAAGACTTGGTAGATACAAACATAAGTAATGAGTATTTATTGAAATACATTTAATAGAAAGTCAATATTAATGTGATTAAAAAGCTTTCTTGGGGAAGCCAGGATGGCTCGGTGGGTTAAGTGCTCACTTTGCAGTGTGGGGGACCAGGGATTGAATCCTGGCCCCGGCCCGTGCGGAACCATATGCTGAACTGGGAGCTCCCCCAGTTCAGTTCTTTCTCTCGTTCTCTGTTTCTGTATCTCTCTCTTTCTCTCTCTCTCTCTCTCTCTGTGTGTCTCTCTCTCTCTCTCTCTCTCTCTCTCTGTCCAAAATAAATAAATAAATATATATATATATATTTAAAAAGCTTTCTTTCTCCAAGATATATAATCCTTAAGATAAATACTGGAGAACTTTAGACTTTTTTTTAAGATTTGTTGTTTTGAAAGAAGGTGAGAAGAGAGAAGTGGGAGGGCCCAGAGCAGTCTCCATAGTTGTACATCCTGACTTGTGACAGTTTTATTCCACACAGGTGGATGTGGAGCCTCATGGTGCGGAAACCAAACTGGGGGCCTCCCACATGGGAGGCAAGAACCTTTGCTAGAGTCCCAGCGGTTACTAACTGTGCCACAATTCAGCACATGGGTTTGCAGGGGCCAGGTCAGGGATGTTATCCCAGCAAGCTGAACTTGAGACATTTAATAAAATAATTTTGAATTTTTATTTCTCCCATACAGTATCTTGGCTTGAGTATTTATAGCTGTGTATTAAAAATATAAGAACAATATTGTACATGAATTCTTGAAAATCTAAACCCTTTTTGTAAATAGCGTATGAAGTATTTAAAGTGCTAATGCTAGCTAGCCTCACATTATTGTATATCAATCAAAATCAAAACTGTATTAGAATAAAATTGCTTAAAAACAGTGTGCCTCATTCCACTTCTTTGTTTCAAAACCCGTAAAAGATTATTTCACTTCCCTTGCTTTGATTCCAGAAATTCTGCTACCCATACCTCATGTCTATCAAATTTGCTTACGTCTTGCTCCTATAGCAATTCACTCACAGCATGTCTGCATTGGATGCCTACTGTTGGATCTGTGCGAAGTACCAGCAAGATGACCTTCTGTGGGTTTATAGTCTAGAGGGAGTTAGAGACTATCCATTGAAATGCAATACAGATAAGGTTCGGCATGGAAATCAAAGGCTGTCAGGAAGAGTTACCTAGAGACTCATGTGAAACTCGACAATTGGCACATGGAAGACTAAACAAAAACAGGTATGTGCTACTGTTCCACTTTTTTTAGTCTTAGAGCTCTCATACAAGAGACACTGGCACACGAAAAGGCGCTGCTAAGACAGGGCCACAGATGTCCAAGACTGACAAAATGTGATGATAATCTTTGGGGAAGATCCACGATGCAAATCTGTATGTTTCCTTTATGTATGTCCTGGGGTGTGGACGGTACAGGCTGTGTATGTCGGCTACAGCCTCTCATGGCCTAGGACTATCCGAAGCCATCAGGTCAAGCAGCACAGTTTGTGCACTTGGCCTTAACTGGAGAGAGAATTCTGGCAGCCAGATAGTGAGGTTCCCGGACTTTCTTTTTCTTCCTTTTTCTTTCTTCAGCTTAGTCCCAACTCTGGCACATTGCTGAAATTTAATCTTTCCATCTTGTCATTTTTCTTCAGCAATGGCACACACGCCCCCTTCCCTATCCCCCCAAAGCTGTGTTCGATTGCTTTCTTTGTTTTGTTTTTTGTTTTGTACTTTTCCCTCCACTGAAAGTAACTAAAGGTTTTATGGCAGGGTGGATGACAAGAAATCCTTTGCACCAGAATTCCTATAGTAAAAATGAACTGTTAAGAAGAGTTCCTATTTTTGATGTGTGCTGCTGCCATTCCAATTCGGGTCTAAATCAGGCACGGGTCTTCCTTTGCCTACCCTCAGCCTTTAAAAAGAACTTCACTACAGGAAATACCTATTCTTATCCAGGATGCTGAGGGATTACTTCCCCTTTAGATGTATTGAAGGCTGTAGCTCCATCACACGTTGGCTTCTGATGACTCATGTGCATTGAGAACCACTCAGAATCACAAGTGAAAAGTATACATTATTAAACAGCAAATCTACCACTTTCCTTAAAAAGTTTTTGAAAAATACCAATTCATTACAAAGTTATAACAGATTTGCTTCAGCAGCGCTGAGCCAAATGCCATGAACTTGCCCCTGGCCCCAGCATCACACTTGGTGGCAAATGCCCCAAAGCAAATGTTAAACTAAACTGTCCTCTCAGCATGGCCAAATCAAAACCCCCTCTTAAAGACCAATAGTTAAAGAAATTATTTTAATTCCAAAATCATCTATTTTAAGAAGCAAGGTGCTCTCTCAGTCATGCAAACTGCACTGTAATGTGGAAGAATTCAGAAAAGCTTCAGAAAACTAAAAAATTTTAAGTTCACTGGGCATCTGTCTGTGGCCCCCAAAAGACTGTCAATGAGATCTGTTATCAAAAGGCTTTATTAATCTGTCCACACTTCCCAAAGGCCTTATTTTGAACAAGTGGGTCACAGATGGAGCAGCATTTCCCAAGGACCCGCTGTGTGCTGAGGACTGGCTGAAGAGGCAGGGAAGGTCTTCAGACACCTCCCCAAGCCCGCCTGATAGGGCACCTGCACCCGAACAGGCATGCCTGGGAGCAGACTGCTAAGCAGGCCACAGTCCTTCCTAGGACACCATTCAAACTGGAATCAGACCAAGATTTTTTCTTCTACATGTGGGCACGCATCCATGTGCATGACTTTTTTTGGTTTCTTCTTTCACTCCTGCCCACACATTCAATATTCCATATGCCTTCTTTTAAAAAACAAATGGTTTTCTGGTCTGGGTGTGCACTTTTCTCTTCTGCATTGCCTTTGTGTGACATTCTAGCCTGCCATCACCACCACCACCTGCTCCTCAGCCAAAGATCTATTTTTGATCGTATCTGTCCCAGCTTTTGAGCTGACTGCAGAGAGCAGCCCAGTCACTGGTGGTGGCAAGATGAACTGAGTCATAACTGAGCTGATAGTGAATATTTCCTGGGGAAGAGCAGGACTTCACCGCAGCCAAAGACAAGACTGAACCAACCTTGTGACAAGATTGCAAAGCAGGTGGGATCCTGGAAGACCCCCGAGTCACCAAGCAGGGAACCAGTCTTTCTCCTGTGGTCACCTCTCCCTGCAGAGGAGCATGGGCCACGTCACAGTCTTCCACTACATGAAGAGACTAAACTGTTCAGATGAACAATGCAACCCACACTCCTTAGTTCCCGTTATTTTTTCCTGAGGCAATTTTATATTAAAGTTAAAACTTTTTAACTTGAATGTTAACCTCGTTGTAGCTTAAAACTGTGACATGGACCATCTAGGAGATGTTGGGCTGGCTCAGCAGTTGAGAGCTTGCCTCGCAACCCCGAGGTCTGGGGTTCAATTCCCAGCCCTGGCCCATTCAACCCCCTGTGCTGGACTGTGGTGCAGTTGGTGGTCTCTGGGATGGCTCAGAGGCAGGGTTCTCCCCTCCCATGCAAGAGGCCGGGTTCACTTCCCATCCCGCACAGCCCCACATCCACCTGTGTGGAGTGAAACCATGTCACAATGAATGTACAACTATAGAAGCTGTTCTGAGCCCTCTCCAATTCTCTCTCTCTCTCTCTCACCTTTTCTCACACAATAAAAAATAAATAAGTTTTTTAAATGTACCATCTATATGCACAGTTCTCAGTTTGAAAATCAGGCAGCAGGGTGATCCGTTATCGTGCAAACAATGACTGACCTCATGTCCCCAGGGTACAAAGTAAACGCTAAGAAATAGATATCTCTCCTACTACCCTCCTTACCTGTTTTCAAAAATCATGCTAGTATTTTGGAGCGCTTATGTTGGACTCATTACCCAAGATGCTTAAATGGAATTATATGGGCTTCAAGTTCACCTAACAGCCTGATCTACCTTTTCCAGTTTTAGAAAGAATCCATTTCCCCCCAATTGCCCACGAGCTGCCAGTTTCACTGAGTCATCTCTGCTATGAGATTGTATAAACCTAATTATGTTCATTTCTATAGAGCCTCCTTTTCTTTTATATCTGCACAGAAAAGCATGACTCAGTTTATAAATCATTTGGAGGGAGACTCCTCTCCCCCTCCTTGCACGTCTTAGGCCCGAGTTGGGGACCCCTTTCTCACATCCATCAGAGGCTGACTCCTTCCCAGATCAGTAGGCACAGCATCACCCTGGCACGGACTCCAGAGGACCAGAGAGACAAAGAAACTATCAGACAGCCTGAGTTCATTTGTACTTTCCACTTGGCTATGATTATCAGCTAGGGAATAGTCTCCTGAGATGGCTGAGACGGGGTCTATTTCAAATGTCTTCAAAAGGACAATGCTGTCATCGCATACTTGAGGAAATTGCCAGCTGTACAGAGGAAGAAAAGCACCATTCGGAAATGTGATAGTGAAGCATCACTGTAAAATAAAAAGCAATTTAAATGTATTACTGGGCAAAAACCATTAGCCCAATGAACATAAATAACCTTACTGGGGAAGGGTGCTGTTTCCAGATAACTTCTTTCTTAGTTGGGAGGAAATTTCTCTCTTCCTGGGAGGCCTTTGAGTGGCATTAAAGGTTTTTGTGAGTGAAGCATATTATCAAAGAGTCCGACTTTTCCACTTCCGTAAACAACTCCATTGGAATTACTGTGAGATTTTTGCAGACAGGGAAACCAATAACAACTGGTATAACCAGAACTAGGCAATTTCACTTTCCAAAATAATGTCAGCTCCTGATTGTTCCTCTCAGATGCTGCCAAATTCCAATTGACATCGCCCAGAGCATGAACCACTCCAGTAAATTCTTGTATCATTAATGCTGTCTTTAATGTCATTCAGCAAGAATGGGAAGAAAGAGGCATTTAAATCTCTGCGCTCAGGAAAGATGTGAAGCTCAAAGACCTCAGGCCTGCCTTCGGCTGGACCCAGGACTCCTGGTGGGTAGAAGATGGTATGTGGGCCCCTGTGTCTAGACAATGTCGTTGGGATTTTCCACGGTGCAGAGTTATCATGACTCTTGTGCTACGCTAGTAACGTGCTGAAAGGGATTGTGCTGCTTCGCCGTGTGCTCCATCTCCGGGTGTGTCCTGCTCCTCACGAGAGGCTGAGCCTATGGAATACAATGGGGATCAACAACCACTAGTAAATGTGTTCACAGTTGAGCCAAAATTCAGTATGTCAGTTTTTTAAAGACCGTCCCACACTTTCGTTTTGGTATTGTTTGTTAGTTTGTTTTTGAGATTTCCTTCCTTCCTTTTCTTCTGTTTCTTTTTTTTCTCCAAATGGGGAGAGGAACTTTTCAAGACAAACACCTTAACTTCTGAACAAAACATTTGGAAATCTCTTGTCTCGAAGTAGCTGCTCCCCAGTGGGACATGCACCCCACTGTGGAGGCTGAGAACGGGTGGAGGAGATCACCTATGTGAAGGATGTGGGATGAGAACTGCCAGAGGTGGAGTCTCTGAAAACCAGGATCCTCATTAATGTAAACGTTCAGCCCAGTACAAGCAGAAAAAAGACATGCCCAGGTGTCAGAGAGCCGAGTTGGGAGGAGGGCGTGCCACCTTGTGAAGCCCTGTAGTGCCCAATGAGCATGGTGCCAGCACACAACAGACAAGCCAACATCCCATCCATGGGGACAGTCCTTTCTCCCCAGTCCACCTGGAACCCCTGTGTACCCAGACTCAAATTACCTCACCTCTCCGTTTCCATATCTCCAATGCGGGCACTATAGCGTCTCCTTCCAGGGGTCATTTTGTGAATGCAATGAGATACTACATTTGAACGAATTTTATACACTCTGAAATGCTATTTAAAAATATAATGGTTAAAAATTTGAAAATTATGAGAACAAAAAGACAAGCCATCGACTGGGAAAAATATTTGCAAATCCCATACCTGATGAAGGGCTTGTGTTCACACAGTAGAAAGAACTCTTAAAACTCAAGAAGAAAACAACCCAATTAAGAAGTAGGAAAAAAAAAAAAAAATTGGGGAAGCCAGGATGGCTCAGTGGGTTAAGTGTTCACTTTGCAGCACCGGGGACCGAGGATCGAATCCTGGCCCCGGCCCATGTGGACCCATATGCTGGACTGGGAGCTCCCCCAATTCAGTTCTCTCTCTGTCTCTGTATCTCTCTCTCTCTCTGTCAAAAACAATAATATATATATATATATATATATATATATATATATATGAATGGACAGCTCACAAAAGAGGCTATACAGATGGCAAGTAAGGACGTGAAATGACGCTCAACATCTATGTCATTAGGAACTTGCAGATTAATGCAACAATGAAATTCAAACTATATTCCTATTAGGATAGCTCAAATCCAAAATACTGACATACCAAATGCTAACAAAAATGAGGAGCAACTGAAACTCATACAGTGGTAGTAGGAATGAAAATAGTAACTGTCCCATTTTGAGAGAGTTTGGCAGGTTTTGTTTTGTTTTTAAGATTTATTCTATTGATTTTTGACAGAGAGAAACAGAGACAGAGAGAGACAGAGAGAAGGGGGAGGGCCCAGAGCAGTCTCCATAGTTGACATTAGTTTTTCCATAAAGTTTCACTCCACAGGTGGGCACAGGGCTGCGCAGGGCAGGAACTGAGCCGGGAGCCTCCCATATAGGTCCCGGCAAGAACTGAACTGGGGGCTACACCCCAGTTCAGCATGTGGGTCGGCATGGGCCGGGGCCGGGATTCGATCCTCAGTCCTCGGGGCTTCAAAGTGAGCGCTTTACTCACTGAGCCATCCCAGCTTTCCCCAGTTTGGCAGTTTTTAAAAAAACTAAACATAGGTTTACCATACAACCCAACAATTATGCTCTTAGATACTTACTCAAATGAGATGAAAATTTATATTCATATAAGAACCTCATGTGAAAGTTTGTATCATAGAAGCTAAATGATAAATGGGTGAATGAATGAATGTCCCGAACTAGACGCAATCAAGATGTCTTCCAATAAGTGAACAGATAAACAAACCATTGTACATCCATACAATGGAATTTGATAAAGAGATAAGAAACGAGTTGTCAAGCCAAGAAAAGACATGGGGAACTTTAAATGCATATTACAAAGTGAAACTTTATTGAAACTATGAACTTTAACCTTTTGCACTCGGATGTCGAGTGTGACTCAACACGGTTAGCATCGGCACCAGCTGGTAGGTCGAGCCACACCCGAGTGCAAAGAGTTCATAAAAAAGAATACATTGATATTGCTTTACCAATTGTAATGTAGGTACCGCAGTCCTGCAAGAAGAGGGGTTAGAGGAACGAGCAGACACGTGGGAAGTCTGTGCTTCCTGCTCAACTTTTCTGTAAACCTAAAACCAGTATCAACACTGAAGTCTATTAATTAAACAAAAAATCAGAACGTCTCCTGCGTGTGTCTACTTTTCAAATATTGCCAGAGAGGAACCATTTATTGGCTAAAAAGCCGTGTTAATTTTCTCACTGACATTCTTTTATTTAAAAAAATAGGTAAACTAAATGAAAACAATACAGTTTTCCTTCTCTGTGACTCAACAAGGGTATTTTATTCCTATCTTGGATGAAAAAAGTATGTCATTGGTGAACTTTTCCCTTTCCTGAATTGGCTCACATACAAAAAAGATTGGTAGCCACTGATTCTAAATGAAAACAAAAAGCAAGTTTCCCTCTGTGGGAGGACAGTTACTCGTTTTATGTAGGTGCTCTTCCTTGGTTCCAGGCATAAAAGAATGTTTTAAAACGTGTCATTGTCAGAACATCCTGATGCAGTGAAAGGGGAGGTGGCTGTGCCTTGTCCTATTGACTAAAACACTTCAGTAGTTTAGATTTGAGACAAAGGACTTACAAATATCATCATATTGTGACCCACATTTTATACCAGATATGACAATAATACAACATTTAGTAGGACCTGGAAAGAAAACCTGAGACGCATAACTCTGACTTGAGAGGTGCTGGCTTCCCTCTGTGACGGATCCTTTTACCATCCACTCAGCAGATACTGAGTCTCCTGAACAGGACATCTGGTCTCCTGATGTGGGGCTAGCAGGAGAAAAGACCTCATTTCTGCCCTGGAGGAGCCAACTGCACTCTGTCTCTGACCCAGGGGATCAGAAGGCGCATTGCTGACCGACACATCTGTCACTGTGGAGAGGAGAATGGCCTCTGCTTCTTTTCTGCAGGAAGCAAAAAGAGCCTGGCAGCAAAAGAGAAAGAAGGGGTGGACGGATTTGAAAGTGAGTACAGATGTTACAAAATTGGGTAATGTACTCGTACTTCTTCACAACGGTTTAGGCTCTTTATGGTGTTCCAGCAGGCAGGGCTGAAATCTCAATCATTTTTCTAAATGAAATTTTCCTCATAAAATTATTTTGTAAAATTCAGTAAAACTAAATGAGAAATTGTGATCCCTTCTTGAATTTGTGTGGTTTTGCCTGGGATTATTGCCATCCTTTTCTTCTGCGTTTGGTTGCCCACGGCTGTCCGCGCTTTCGTGCACCTGCCCTGGTGGGTGACATAGGGGACATGCTTTTGCCTGGAAGATTTCGAGACCTACCTGTTTGCATTACAAGCTGGCCCTCCCTTCAGGCTCAAGTGCACAACATCATGATTAGATATTTCTATAACTGAAGAAAGATTCACCTCGATAAAGCTAACGCCTCTGACACCCTACATAGTGAGTGTAATATTACTGACTACATTCCCTCTGCTCTACTTTACATCCCCATGACGATTTTGTAGCTACCAATTCGTACATATTAATCTCTTCCCTGTTTCACCAATCCCCCCAAGTAGGCCGACCAAAAGTCCCATTTTAAATAGGACAGAAAACAACGGTACGTATGGTCAGCCTATTCTCACTGGGCTAAATTCAAGGTGCAGTGGGCTGACCATATGTACCATTTGAAACGAGACAGTACCTTTGTTTTCTGTCCCATTTAAAACAAGACATCTGGTCAGCTTACTCCCAGTGCCCCTCCCATCTGGCAATCATCAAAACCTTCTCTGTATCTATAAATTTGCTTCTCTTTTGTTTATTTTGTTTTTAAGGTGCCACATATAAGTGAAATGGTATTGTATTTGTCTCTCTGTCAGACTTAGTTTACTTATGAGGGGTAGTCAACAAACTTGCAGAATGAAGGCACCAAAGGGTAAAAAAAAGAAAAAAAAATACTATTTCTACTTTTCAATATAGTCCCCCTTAACCCTAATATACTTTTCAGATCTTTCAATAAGCTTATTTATACCCTCAAAAAAATATCTTCTTTCTTGCCCTCAAAATTGCAGCTTTAACCTTTTCATCATCTGTCAATTTCTTCCCTTGAAGCTATTTTTTCCTATTTTGGGACAAATAATAATCCAATGGAGCCAGGTCTGGATTGTAGGGAGGGTGGTGTAACCTTTTGAAGTTACAGTCTTTGAAGAGTAGCCAATGCAACATTGCTGTTTTGCATGGACACGTTGTCATGCAAAAGCAATACCTCTTTGGTCCATTTTCCTCATCTTTTCTCCTTCACAGATTCTTTTAACTGTTTCAGCAGATAGTACTGTCCCATTATCGTGACACTCTTGTCCTTGTAATCAATCAGCAGGATACTCTCTGTATCCTAAAAAACAGTTGTCATCATTTTTTTCAGTCAATTGCAACACCTTGAACTTCTGAGAGGGTGTCATACCCTTTTTCTGCCACTGCATGGACTCCTGCTTTGACTCAGACTCATAAAGATGAACCCAAATTTCATCTTCAGTGACAATCCGGATTGAAACATTAGATGTGTTGTCTCTGCAGAGTTCCAAAAACTGTCGTGAACACTCGACGTGCTGTTGCTTTTGCAGCAGCGTGAGCATTCTGGGTGCCCATCTTGCACTGATTTGTGACACCCTCAGATGCTGATGGAGAATGTTCACAATGGTTGTAGGTGATACACCAACCGTTTCCGAAAGCTGCTTTGTAATCTATCTTCCACTACAAGTTCCTAATTGTTTGCCAACGTCTGAGAAAGTGGCCTCAACAGGGCATCCTGGACAGTGATCATCTTCAATTGACTCTGCCTTGCTTGAAAAGGATATACTCCCTATAATCCACAGATTTCCCAGGGCAACAGTTCCTGTACACCACTGACATTTCTTCCAAAATTGTTTAAGGTGTTTTTCCTTGTTTTGTGAGGAACTTAATGACTACGTGAAATTTAATTTTATCCATACTTGGGGTTTTCTTCGTATTTGATGTGCTTCTTCAGTGATATTTGAAAAAAGTACACATACAAGTGGGCTGAAACTAGGCATATATACTACTAATAAGTCACACAATCAAACTGTATGCACTAGTACTCCCATATCTCTAAGCCCCACCCCCATTTTGCTAATTCCTTGACCACCCCTCAAAGCCTATTTTTTAGGTCCAAACATGTTGCTACAAATCACAGGATTTCACTCATTGTAATGGCTGAGTAATATCCCATTGTATATGAGTACCACCTTTTCTTTAAACATTCATCTAATGACACACATTTAGGTTGCTTTCATATCTGGCTATTGTAAATAATGTTGCAATGAACAAATAGATGCATATTTCTTTTTTAATTAGTATTTTGAAATTCTTTGGATAAATACCCAGAAGTAGAATTACTGGGTTCTTTGTCTCTTGTTATAGCCTTTGTTTTAAAGCCTGTTTTGTCTGGTGTAAGTTATTGCTACCCCAATTTGTTTCCATTGCTATGAAATATCTTTTTCCATCCCTTTACTTTCAGTCTGTGTGTGTCTTTTCATCTGAAGTGACTCTCTGCTGGACAGCATATATAAGGGTCTTGTTTTCTTCTTTATTCAGCCATCTCATGTCTTTTGATTGAAGCGTTTAATCCATTTACATTTAAAGTAATTGTTAATAGATATGCAAATTATTTGCCATTTTATTATTCATATTTTTTATCTTTTTTTTTCTTAAAGGAATCTTTTTAACATTTCTTATAATACTGGTTTGGTGGTGATAAATTTCTTTAGCTTTTTTTTCTGTGAGTAGTTCTTTATCTGTTCTTTGATTCTAAATGATAGCTTTGGTAGGTCGAATAATTTTGGTTATAGAGTCTTTGCTTTTCATCACTTTGAAATTTGCTGCCAGTCCCTTCTGGCTTGCAAAGTATTTGTTGAGAAATCAGCTGACAGTCTTATGGAAGCTCCCTTGTTGACTCCCTCTAATGTATTCTTTATTTCAGTTATTGTATTCTTCATTTATGACTGGTTCTTTTTATGTTTTCTGTCTCCATTTTTATGTTCCTATCCCTTTGTTAGCATTCTCACTGAGATCACTGAGCATTCTTATAACCAGTGTTTGGAACTCTGCATCTGCAGATTGCTCGTCTCCATCTTGTTCAGTTTTTGGGTTTTTGTTTGTTTGTTTGTTTGTTTTCTTTCTGGACCTTTGTTGTTCTCTTTCATTTGAGACATGTTTCTTTGTCTCCTCATTTTTGACTGCCTCCCTATGTCTGTACTATGTACTGGGCAGAGCTGCTACATCTCCTGGTCTTAACTGAGTGCCCTTATGTAGTAGGTGTCCTGTGGGACCCAGTAGTGCAATCTTCCTGGTCACCTGAGCTGCCTCCTCCCTTATGTGGGTTGTCTGTGCCCTCCTATTGTAGTTGAGTCTTGAATGTTACTGGCACATCAATAGGAAGGACTGACCTGGAGGCTGATTGGTTGTGAAGTCTGGTCGTGACTTCAGTGAAGAACTGTGGTGTAGAGGCTGACCCTACCCAGCAGGCTTGGCTCTGGTGCCTGCCCAGTATGCCCTTTGGGTGTGTCATTTGTGGATGTGGTTGGGTGGTGCTCTGGTATGATCTGAAGCTGGCCACTGAGTATGTTAGTTCTGGGGTCTCTTAGGAAGGGCTCTGGTATAGGCCAGGGTCAGCCACTGCCTGTACCCCGGGGGCATGTGGCATGAGCTACAAAAAAAAAATTGAGATGGTTGCCTCTTGTGCTGGGCTTAGGGGTGCCTGAGAGAGGCTGAGCTGGGAGCTGAGGCTGGCTGTCACTCATGCTGGAATTTCGGCTACTTAGCCAGAGGTACTGGCACACCGAGGCCAGATGCTGCTTGTTCGGGTTTGTGAAACTCAGGTTATTTTTTTTAAGATTATTTTTATTGTTTTGACACACATGCAGAGAGAGAGACAGAGAGATACAGAGAGAAGAAGGAGGGCCCAGAGCAGTCTCCATAGTTGCACATCATTAGTTTTCTGCATAGTTTTATTCCTCAAGTGGGTGTGACACTGTGCAGGGCAGGAACCGGCCAGGGGCCTCCCACATGGGAAGCGTGCTCTGGTGAGATTTGTACTGGGGGTACACCCCAGTTCAGCATATGGGTCTGCATGGGCCGGAATTCGATCCTTGGACCCTGGGGCTTCAAGATGAGCACTCAACCCACTGAGCCAACCCAGTATCTCCTCAGATTATTCTTAAAGCATCAACAAAGTTTAAGTACCAAGAGACAATTTTTTTTTTTTTAAGATTTATTTTATTGATTTTTGACACAGAGAAACAGACAGAGAGAGAGAGAGAAAGGGGAGGGCCCAGAGCAGTCTCCATAGTTGACATTAGTTTTCCATATAGTTTCGCTCCACAGGTGGGTGCGGGGCTGCGCAGGGCAGGAACTGGGCTGGGAACCTCCCACATAGACCCCGTCAAGAACTGAACTGGGGGCACACCCCAGTTCAGCATGTGGGTCCGCACGAGCAGGGGCTGGGATTTGATCCTCGGTCCTTGGGGCTTCAAAGCGAGCACTTTACCCACTGAGCCATCCCGGCTTTCCCCCAAAGACATATATATATATATTATTTTTTTAAGTTTTATTTATATTTTTTGACACAGAGAGAGAGAGATACAGAGACAGAGACAGAGAGAGAACTGAGCTGGGGGCACTCCAGCTCAGCACATGGTTCCGCACGGGCCGGGGCTGGGATTCGATCCTCGGTCCCCGGTGCTGCAAAGCGAGCGCCCAACCCACTGAGCCATCCCGGCTTCCCCAAAAAGACATATTTTTGAATAAACTTGACATATAATATTTCATTAGTTAAATCTCAGAAAGAAATAGACGGCACAATCAAATTGGGCAAATTTGAGTTTAATAAGGAAACTACTTATAACCCACAAAAGATAATGCAGGGCTAATAAGAGTGGTCCTTATCCCCCATCCTCCCAGGCCCAAATGGTCTAGGTCAGGGGTGTCAAACTCAATGAAAACACGGGCCATTTGGTGCAACAGGCAAGATTCACACAGGCCACATCACATTTACAAATGTCGCCGGAACTGAGTCAGCGCGTTTATACAGCCCACGGGCCCCCAGGACAGGCACTGGGCCACGTGTACACTCGTCTTCAGTAGTTAAAGGGTTAACGAGGGAATGGTGTGTACGGTATTGCCTCGATCTCCCCTAAGCGCTATTTTCTTCATAACAATTCTTTCTATTTTCATTTTATTTCAGAGCATCACGGGCCACAAAAAATTACCTCGGGGGCCGCATGCAGTTTGACACCCCTGCTCTAGGTCCTGGAAAGGTAAGTTGAACTTGGGAGGTATGGAGACAGGTGGAGAGGGAGAGTGATAGAGAGCCACAGTCAGCCCACAGCGACCCTGACTTCATTCTTCTACCTCCTTTTCATCTCCTGCTTGGCTCCCCACTGGCCAAACCCAAATGGAATTCAAGAACAACAGAACTTGTTACAACAGTTGGTTTGTTTAGTCTCCCAGGACACAGAGTGTAGTAGGATGGAGAAAGGTGGAGAGTGAAATAGGACAGCAAGGGAAAGATATCTGGCATAGGATATTTATGTGTTTATTGATGGCACCAAAATAGTCTTAACTTATTTTATATCTCAGTATATTATTTTGAAATATATGGGGGCTGGGGCGGGGTGAGAAACCATAGTTTTTCCAAGCTCTAAGCTTCCCCATTTGGTGTGTCTGACCCAGAGCAAGGTGTTATAATTTGGTAGTTTTCAGTCAGCTGCAGCCCAGAATGTCAAAATCTCCTGAGGAGAGACCATATGTTTTGCTCAGCTGAGTACACTGGGCTCTGACCTTGACCGGAACTGAGTTGTCAGTCTGAAAGGAGGCAGAATCGTAACCTGCTGATCAGACCACACATATGGTGCCATCAGCCCTCCGTGTCTGTCCAGTGGTGACAGCACGCTTTACGCCTTTGGGGAGTAAAGAGATGCAAACTTTAGGAGGCAAACTGTCCCACTGGAGGGGAAAAAAAGAACATATTTAACACACTGTCAATTTAGAAAACAATAGGGTCAGTACGTAGCATGCTGATGAATGTTTCCAGGGAAAAATATTTGTGGTTATTTAATAATGTGGATAGCTCTCATTAACTCTCAGAAGCTAAAAAGTAACAGAGAATCTTCATATGTACTTGGTACCATTTGTATTTGAATACTTGAATTAAACGTGTCTTGTGTTTGTAAAGCATTAATGTTCTTGACATTGTCCCATAGCTGTCCTCTCCAGGGATTTGGAAGATGCCTTTGATATTAGTCAACAAACCTTAGAAAACAGTTGAATGAGAATCAAGACTGTGTGAGCTACTCAAAGGGCCCCTTGAATTGGAGAACAGAAAGGATTAACTCAAATGTTGAGGATTTCAAGAAGGGAAGGAATCTTAGAGAGGTATTGGCTGCTTTTCTTGCTCCTGCTAATTTCTCTTCAATGGTGTGCATTTTACCCCAGTACCGAGGCCCCAACTTGAAAAGAGTCGTGACTCTTCTCCAAAGCGAAATCCTCCCTTTCCCTTCCAGCTGAGTGTCTATCTTGAATCCCTAAACAGCTCATCTCTAGCCTGTTTACACTGGCCTCACACACTTGACTCCACTTCCCTCTTCTTAAACTGGCTCCTAAATTCAGAAACAATGTCCCAGTGCCTTGGAAGGGTAGGTAATACCCCTGTAGGGAGCTGAGCCACTGAGGAGGTGACAGGTGGCAGAGATGCCTGTGTTCACACTTTTCTCTGTGTCTGTAGTGTCCCCATCTCACTCCCCCTTGTTCAGATCACAGGGACGCTCCATGGGGCTCAGACGAATGTCCCACCTTTTTTCTTATTCTGACTGCACAGTCTTCTGAGTGGTTTCTGTTTTAAGAGCCGGGGTGTCAAGAGTGCTTCATTTAATGGGCCCCCCGCGGGCTAAGAAGGAAATTAGAGCACACACTGAGAGTTGTCTGTCTCCATCAGGGACTTGGTCAGAGCTGGGTAGCTGGTTTGAAGATGCAGTGTTATCCAGAGGCTCGGAGTGACACAGCACAATGGAAAGAAAGGTCGCAAGAACTGTGGTGGGTGCAGAAGGAACTAGAGACAGAGGTTAGAAATATTAAAAGTCCCTGCTCTGCTTTTTCCTGCCTCAGCACCCCTGTCCCACCCCTACCCTCCACTCCCAGTCTTCATACACTACTCTGTGCAAGGGAGGGGAGAAGAGTGGGAAGAGTCTACCTGTCATTGCAATTTGCGACCTGGGACCAGTGGAGAGGTTAGCATGTCCCTTCATGAATATGGCAACAATGGCCCCGGTGCCCAGCCCAAATGGGAAGGAGGCCAATGCCATTGGGGTGCTAGGACTTGGATAGATCATTGTCACTCACTCGTGGGCCATCATCAGCTAACTCAACTACACCATCATCTAACTCAGCTTCCCAAAGAGGTAAGGACGCACTGGAAGGTCAACCTTACTCCCCAGCCTCACTTTTCCCCCAAGGGATTCTAGCACTCAGTTTCCCATCCTTTGAAGTCCCCAGGGAACAATTCTCACCTCCTTTAGGTCATCTCTTCTGGAAGAATGCCCCTTCCATGCATATGGCAGCTATTCCCAAAGCCATTAATGGCCTAAGCCCCAAATCTGAAGGTGGGACCTCAAGGTTCATTGTCCTTGACCCTCAGCAGTGTTCTACTGGTTGACCCCTCTGCCTTCCCAGCCTACTTCCCTTTGACATTCATGACCTCCCAGCTGCCCGCTCTCTCCGCTGCCTGCCTAAGCCCACTCTGTCACCTTCACTGGTTCTGCTAGGTTATTGAGGCCTTTCGGTCCCCAGCTCCTTCCACCCAATCAGTGCCTGAGGCTGATGCATAATAATCTCTTTCCTTGATTAGAGCATCTTAATTATGCCCTAGGAATTTGCTTAAACAGATTAATCACTCTCAAGCACAAATTTAGAAGCTGTGCTTGCTTTGGGATCCGCTCTGAATATACCCTGGGAAATTCTGATTACACCTGCCTGTTGGGCTTTGGGCACCTCAGGGACTCGGAGGAGGCTGAGAGCTCTCAGCGGCCCCTGCACACTTCTCTTTGCTCCCCAGGGCCAGCAGAGCAGGCTCTAAAATGGAGTTAACAGCTGGTTGTGAATGTGGCTGAAGACTGAGAGGAGTCCCAGTGCTCTCTCTCCCTTCTAGAGTACTGTCTTCACGCTGACAAGCGTATTCGTCGACTCCTCCTTAATGGAATTAAAGTCTTAGTTTGCAAATCTGTAACAGTTTGGACCCACAGTGGTTCTCATTAGAATGCCTCGCTTTTAAAAACTCCCATTGGCATATCATCTCAGACCAACGTAACCCAAATCTCCAGGAAGCAGCATCTCTATTTTTAAAAAGCAATTGAAAGAACCCACCAGACAGTTGTAAATATAGCCAGGAGGAGACCCATAGAAAAATCTGAGTGCGTAAATGTGGGGAGTCAGCCCTGGAGTCCTTTGGTCCTGCGGAGAAGTCTGATACTAATGGAAGACAACCATCTGCACGCTGGAGAACCAGGAATGTTGGTGGGATATTTTAGTCCAAGTTTGAAGGCCCAAGAACCAGGACTCCATGTCCTAGGACAGGAAAAGATGGATGTCCCCATTCAAGCAAAGAATGGAAATTTGCTCCTCTTCCACCTTTTTGTTCTATTCAGGCCCCCATTGCATTGGGGAAGGTAATCTTCTTTACTCAGTCTACTGATTCAAATACGAATCTCTTCCAGAAGCACCTTCACAGGCACATCCAGAAATAATGCGTTACTGCTATCTGGGCATCCCTTATGCCAAATTGGCGTACAATTAACCACCAAAGCTCCATCACTTATGTGGCACCTATGCACATGTCCTTAAACCATACTTAACCTTCAAAGAAAGACAATAACACGACCATAACTCTGCCTAACATAACTACTATCCTATGTACAACCAAAAGTATACTAAGCCCCTCCCCAGATAAGTATATAAAGTCCTTGAGTAATGGTTACTTCTTTTCTGATATTCTAAACTTGAATACTATGATGTAAAACTAGTAACATTTAAATACTGATGTACAGTTGATACAGCTTATATGGCATGAGAAGAGAATAAAGGAGGAAAGAAAACAAAGACATTTGCTTAATATATGTATTTATACACCCAAATGTGTTCACACCAAATAAGAAGTTAAGACTCATTACAATTACAGTCCTCATTTCTGTAATGCTCATGTGGCTGTAGCTGGTATTTATAACTACACCTTCTACTACACGTTCTGTATTCCCTTTGCCCTCAGCAAGCACCTCAGCTGGTCATTGTTCTTTACCTGGTGAGGTGAACCAAACCTCCATTCCTGAAGTGATTGGGCCATTAGTAGTCCCCATTAGATTGGCCTGTTGTCGTTTTTCATTGACTGTCATCACAGGGCATGGACATCTAAGTGGCACCCTGAGGGGTCTCCTGTATTCCAGACATATTCTTTCTTAACTCCACCATGGAGTTGTCCAACTTCCCCTTGGTAGTGTGGAATCATTCTAGCTAGCACCTTGTTTTGCTTGTGGATTCAGTGACATAAAAAGTCCAAAGTGTTTTTACTTCCCTTGCCACTGAGGTCATGGATGGACCTAGAGACCATCTTATTAAGCGAAATAAGTCAGACTGAAAGAATCAGGAAACATATGACCTCACTTATAGGTGGAATATAAAACTGATAGTAACAAAGACACAGAGACCTATGGACACACCCAATAGCTTGGTGATTGCCAGAGGGAAGGGGAGGAGGGGGGAGGAAGAGAGGGAGGGGAGGTAGGAGAGGGCACCAGCATTATGGACACACTCAATGGTTTGGTGGTTACCTGGAGAGGGGGGAGGAG
>PVKE010003161.1:0-66371 GCA_004027555.1 Craseonycteris thonglongyai | reverse complement strand
TTCCTCTTTCCTCTTTATTTGCGCCACACACACACACACACACACACACACACACTACTGGGCAGAGGAAAGCAGCTCAGGTCTCCAAATTTCTCAATAAAATTCCCTCAGCAGGAACAGAGATTTGCAGGAGAGGCAAGAGGAATTCTACTCTAGACAAATAATTTAATCTCCTAGAGCCAGTTTCTTCCTTGCAAAACAGGGACAAAAGCTGTCTCATTGAGGTCTTGGGAGGATTTAAATAAGATCCTGACAAATACTGAGTAGATGCTCAATAAGTGTTCATATTTTAAAATCTCCCTGATGAGACTCAGCTCTAATTCATAAGGTCCTTCATTTTAAAGGGGGGGGGGGTACTGAGGCCCAGGCAAGGGGGGAGATTTGGCCAGACTTTCTAAGTCAATGGCTGAACACAGGTGAGCATTCAGGTCCCCAGAGGAAGTGGGAGGAGAAAAGTAGTATTTGGGTTCCTCCTGGTTGCTGAGCATGACATTGTGACTTTGCTAATAATCCTCCTCCCACCCCACCCCCACTCACTTCACTGCCAGTACTGCCCACTGCCTGCCCCTCCACTCCATCTCCCTGGACATGACTGACCCTCCTCACACTTCCCACACCTCCACAACCCTCATGGAACACAGGACAAAGCAGAAAGGCAACAACTCTGTGACTTTATTTGGTTATGTGAAGGGGGCTGGGAGTTTGTCCAGTCCCACTAAATTGTCAGCCCCTGAAGGCAAGCAGGAGCCCTGAGAGGATACCCCAAGTAGGACCCCAACTGGAGGGCTCTGCACCAGCTTTCTGCGCCTTCTCTAAAACGTTGAGGACCTCAGTCACTCTGATGTTCCCAATATGATGAATATGTCCTAAAATTTTGTGATAGTCACGAGCACAGCCCATGAGGAGGAAGGTAGTGTTGAGAAACCCTGTAAGGACAAGAGGGAGAAAGTCAAGGACACTTTCAAGACCCAAGTGCCCTGGCCTGGCCTTCCAGACACCCCTCACACACCAGGACATCTGCTCTCCCACCAAAGACTTGGACACCAGGCCTCTTTCTCCTTCTCCCTTGGAATTCATGTGCTTGGTACTAATAACCTCAATCCCCTCTCTGGATCCCACCTAGTATAGAATAGGCATTTGATAAAGTTTCTCTCCTCTCACCTGCCTGGAATTTTAAGGTGGAACTGTAACACTTAGGGGCATCAGAGGGGCAAGAATCGGTGGTGACAAAATTTGGGAGGCAATCCTTAGAGTGCTCGCCCACACAGGTTGGGCAACTATGGGCAGAAAATGCTGTAGGCTTAGAAGTGTTCTTCAGTTTCATAAAAGGATCCAAACTGGTGAGGTTATTGCAGAGATATGTCCGGCAGACGCGACTGTAGGTGGCAATGGATACTCCAGGCGGTGAAACAAGGTAGGAGACTTGTGCAGGATAAGATGAGGCTGGGCTGCAGCCTTTAAAACCCACAACTCCCCTTCTGGTCCCTGAGGAGCAGAGATTAGAGAGCTCTGATCAGTGTGTCATTGGCCACACCCAGAATCCGCCCTCCCACCCTCCTCCCTGCTTGTCCTGCTCACTCTGCTCTGTCACCAACTGTGCCTCTTCCCGTGTCCACTCACTGAAGCTGAACAGGTATCAGTGTCTCCCTCTGTCTGACCTCACTCCTCTCCCCACAGGAACCCCTCTGCTCCTCTCCCTTGTGTCCCATCCTTTTCTTCTCTCCAAGATTTCCCCACCTCTCCTGGGATTTGCCCACCTCCATTCTGCCGTCTTATCTAGCCCTTACCACAACCGGGTGATTCCTTCCCCTCTCCTGCCAGTGCTTTGACATTATTTCTAAAGATTTCATGGGGTAAATATCTGGAACTCAATCCCAGAGTCCCTGGCTGCTGGGAATGGAGCTAGAGGTCAGAAGAGCCAGGGGAAAAAAAAGGATCAAAGCCACTCCCCTTCACCCGTCTCGATGAGCAACAGCGTCTCCTCGCAGCCCTCACTCTGCTTACACACCATGCTTCTCATCAGAAGCCATTTCCAGTTATGAAGAGAAACCGCTCTGAAGAGTGAGGATGTTGCTTCATAGCACAAAAGAGCCCCAGTCCCTAAGGAGAGAATGCTCTTCCAGTCACCTGCCTCTCACATCGCCTTCTCCGTCCCTGAGCAGCCAACCAAGAGCACAGCCCCCGCACAGCCCCCACACAGTCTGTCCCCTGAGGAACCCAGATATCCAGCTCCCCACCCTCTGGGGGTCCCACAGCACCCAGCACCACAGGACATACAAGGCAGAGTGGAGAGGGCCCCTAAGAGGCACAGCAGTTGCACAGGTCTCAGATGTTGGCATGCCATGGTCCTGTGTCAGGGTCTTGGATGCCAGAGGTCAGTCTGAAAGCAATTTCAGTCTAGGTCTCAAGTTTGGTTCTTGTTAGTCCCTGGATCTGTCCACCTGTCTCTGGATCACTGTTTCTAGAACAGAAAGTTGATTATCATTTTCTGTTACATAGGCTCCATGAGACATTCAGGGACACAGGTCTTCTCATCTCCAGTCTCCCCTCCAACCTAATCCCCCATATTATTAATAGCTTTACAAACCATGACTCTCACTCTCCTGCTTAGGCCCTTCAACAGGGTGCAGAGTGGAGAATGCTGGCTTATTCAAAGGATCACTATTTTCCAGAGACAGATTGAAACAACAAATTTGTGTGTGTGGAAGTTAACTGACATATTACTAAATAATCTTTGGATCAAAAAGGAAATTAGGGGAAGCCGGGATGGCTCAGTGGATTGAGCGCTCACTTTGCAGCGCTGGGGACCTGGGATCGAATCCCAACCCCGCCCATGCGGAACCATATGCTGAACTGGGAGCTCCCCCAGTTCAGTTCTCTCTCTGTCTCTGTCTCTGTATCTCTCTCTCTCTCCCTGTCAAAAAAAATAAATAAATAAAAATATATTTTAAAAAAAGGAAATTAAAAAGTATTTAGAACTGAATAATAATGAACATACTACATACCACACACACATCAGCACATGTAAAATCTGGTGAAAACTCAATTAAGGTCTGTAGTATAATTATGGGTATTGTACCAATGTCAGTTTCCTGTTTATATTTTATTGTTATATAAGATGTCCCTATGGGTAAGTGGGAGGAAGGGCTTAAGGGACTTTATACACAATTTTTGCAACATCCTGTGAGTCAACAATCATTTCAAAATAAAAAAATTTTTTTAACTACACATCAAAATTTGTCACAAAACTAAAGCAGTATGTAGGAGTAAATTTATACTTTAAATACAAGTATAAACAAGAAGGAAACAAGAAGCACTTAAAAATATGTCCACAGGGGAAGCTGGGATGGCTCAGCAGGTTAAGCGCTAGCTTTGCAACCCGGGAGACTGAGGATCATGTCCTGGCTCCGGCCTAGGCGGACCCATATGCTGAACTGGGGTGTTCCCCCAGTTCAGTTCTTGCCGGAGCCTATGTGGGAGGCTCCCAGCCCAGTTCCTGCCCTGTGCTGCCCTGTGCCCACCTGTGGAGTGAAACTATATGGAAAAACTAATGCTGTTAACTATGGAGACTGCTCTGGGCCCTCCCCTTTCTCTCTGTCTCTCTCTGTCTCTCTGTCTGTCAAAAAACAATAAAAATAAATCTTTAAAAATATATGTATGTCAACAAATTAACTCAAGAAGGTATATAAGGAGCAACAAAGCATCCCTGCCTCCCCAAGAGGACAGAAATAAAGATGATGGCAGAAATCAATGAAATAAGAAATTATTACAAAAAAAAAACAACTAACATTCATTCTTTCACAATATTAATAGTTCTCCAGCAAAACTAATCAAGAGAAAGAGATGCAAATAAAATGCAGAAAAGTAAGAAGTAACAAGACATTAGATGTTTTAAAAATAATAAATGTATCATTAGCAACTCTACATTTATAAATCTGAAAATGCAGATGAAGTGTATAAATTTCTAAAATAACACTAAATACCATAATTAGCACAAGAAGAGCATACACGGTGTCTTAAACCAATGAGGATGGCCAGGAACTCCAGCAAATTGACAAGTAAAAAGAGAGCAACCCCAGTAGGAAAATGAGCCAAGCATATGGAAGAGGCAGTTCTCAGAAGGGCAAACCAGAAAGGCTAACAAACATGTGAAGAAATATTCAAACTCAACAGTAATGAGAGAAATACAATCTATCAAACTGTGCATCCATCAGACTGGCAAAGGATCAGAAAACTGGAAATAGACAAGTGTCAGCAGGCATGTGGGGATACAGAGACCCTTGTGCATTGCTGCTCATTGGGTGGTTAGGGGAGGGGTGGAATAGGACCCTCTTCTGAACCCTGAGGAACAGAAGGGAGTTCTAATCAGTGTCTCAGGCCCAAAGCAGCATTGCAGGGAGAAATCTGGCAATACTTACATTAAGGTTACAAATACACATTTCTGGTATATCCTAGGTACACATAACAGATATTTCCACCTTCCCTACAAAGAAACACAGGAGGATACAGCATTTTTTTTTTTTTGGTGACAGTGAATTGAAGGCAGTGTAGGTGTTCCTCCTTGAGACCTGGTCAATACTTGACGCAGGGGATGCACACCATGGAACGTCATGCAGCAGTTAGAAGCAGTTATAGTGAGTACAAGGATGGATTATAAAAGCACTGTGTTATTTTAAATAGTAAAGAACACAGTATCACTTGTGTAAATTAAAACCTCAGCGCATGAAACACTGCACATCTTGCAAGCACACACACACACAGATATGCATTAGCCACCTGAAATGAGTGAAGTGCCTATGAGAGGGTTAGGGGATGAAAGTGGGGACTGCGGATCACTGGAAATAACTAAATGTAGTTAGTACAAAGTTCATAGGCTTTGGACTCAAAGGTTGACCAAGTTTTGAATCTTTATCCTCCATTTCCTAGCTGTGTGAACTTGTGCAATTTGTTGAACTTGTTTGCAAAATGTATTAAGAATGCATCTCATAGGGTCATTGTTGAAAAATTAATAAAATAACACCAGGTAAGTGCTAAACTCTCCATAAATGTTGCGCTCGCTCGCTCTCTCGCGCGCTCTCTCTCTCTCTCTGTCTCTCTGTCTGTCTCTCTCTCTCTCTCCCTCTATCTACAGTATCTAAAGGATCAAGGTGAACTTTAGCTGCTGAATGCCTCCCACCACCCCTAGACTGGCCCAAAAAAAATCTTTGCAACTTTGTCTAATACTGCTCCCTGGTACAACAGTTCAGCTAGAGGTTACTTATGGCCACCATTTTCTGTCCAGAATGCCTGACACATAGGATCTGTAACCCAAAAATCTTGGCAAACAAAAGCGCTAAGACCCTCAGAAAAGGGACACAGGGCAGAGAAATGAAGGCTGACAAAGGATCATAGAAAGGGATTGAGCCATGAAGAGAAGGGGGGCACATACCAGCCTGAAATGAACACTGACAGGACCCAACAACCTGAACACGAGCGGGGACACGGCCACAAAAAATCAGAATGAAATAAATCCTCAAGGGAAAAGAGGAAGGAGTAGTGGTCAGAAGGGATGTTACCCCTATGAAAGAGACACTGTAGAGAAGGAGGAGCAAACTGATGGAATGGAACTTTGCTGAGAAAAAGAGGAGGGCCAGCAGAGAGGGCACAATCAATGCGGCAGGAAAATGAGGAGGGGGCACTAAGTTGGGGGTCTCAGTGGAAAGAGGAGACAATCTTAGCAGGTGAAAAAGGCGACAGGGCGAGACACACAAAGAAAGGAAGACAACACAGGCAGGATTGGGGAAAGGAAACGTGAGAAGGGTCTAACAGATTCACAGAGAAGGCAACAATTATAGAGTGGAGCCCCAAGAATGGGGCTCCTGGAGGGAGATGCACACAGAGGGCTGAAAAGGCAGAAAGACCACAAGTGAATTTTAGGGAAGTGAAGAAAGTGGGGAAGGAAACAGAGAAATTAAAAGGGTGGAAAATGCCTAAAATGAGGAGAGTAGATAGGGAATTAGACCACCGAGTGAGACGTGAGAGAAAATACAGATGTCCACACAGTGAAAAGGAGCCACCCAAGCGAGTCAAGACCAAGAGCACAAATGGCGCAGCGGCACAGTGCAGGCCTTAGAGCAAGACCGCGCCTGCGCAGCCGCGTCCAGGTCAACGCCACGGGGTCAGGCCACGCTGGCAGTTCCTGGGAGAATGGGGGGGGGGGGCAGCCTCGCTCTGGAAGCCGTATTCGAGGCCCCATTGGCTGCCTGCCCCAAAAGAGTAAGAACAATCTGGAAAGGCAAGCCACAGGGAGAGAGAGAAGGGGCTCGAGACTCAACTCGACGCGCTATTGGCTAGCCAGCTAGTCCTGAGCAAGGAAAAGCAAGCTGGAAGTTAGGGGCGGGCCATCAGTGCAGGATCTTGAAGCGCATTGGTCACTTGCCTCGGCAGTGGAAGGCGGCACTTGAAGCTCATTGGTCCTTGTGAGAAGGGGCACGAAAACCAGCGCGAGCGCAGCCGTTCCTCAGGCTACTTCCTCACCTCAGCCTTTCTTCTCCTGAGTCTGACTTCGCTCGAGGCTGTGGTAACCGCGGGCTGAGGACTCGAACATGACCCGCCCCTCCCTGTGCCGCCTCCCTCTCTCTTGCACTGTCCCCCGACCCCTGATACCCCGCATCCCCTCCCTTCCCCCTGACCTCCTCGCGCTCCTCAAGACCCTCTTCTTCCCCTCCCCCACCCGCGGGCCCGCGGCGCGCTCCCCGTGCCCCGCTCCCCACGTTTTGCCTCCTCTGCGGGGCCCTGGAGCGGTAGTTCCTGATGGGGGGTGGGATGCACTGTGGAAGGTGGGATGGGCCTGCCAGCAATTGTTGGGCATGGGCAAAGGAAATGCAGGACACAGCGATGCCAGGCTGTGCAGTGGGGTTTGGAGACCCTGTGGGTACAAGAGCAGAATTCCTGCCAGGAGGAGAGCCTTTGGGATTAGATCAGGGCCTGGCACGTGGAAGGGGCTCAGTAAACATTCGTTAAGTGAAAGAAAATAATTACTGAAGGAGGGGATGGGGCAAGGAATCCATGAGAATAATGGAATTCCTGGGGCTGCAACAGAGTGATCTGATCAGAAGGGGCCCAAGGGGGAAATTGAATCGTGAGGCTAAGACTTGAAAAGGGAACATAAAATATTTGTAGGAATTGGATAAATGCAGGAGGGAAGGATGATCACTGTGGAAGAGGATGCCAGGAAAACTTCTGAATCGGGGTGGTTGTGGAGAGAGGGATGTAGGATTGCTTGCAGGGGGCATGAGAGTGCATGAGTATGCCTAAAACTGGGATTTCTGCATGGGAGAGTACAGGTGAATTAAAGGATGTTTGGATTGAAAGAATACATAAGAAAAGAGGAGAGAGGTTCTTGGGAAGAAAGTGCGCTAGGAATGCCTGAGGAAGGTAGCAGGGTGAAGAAGGTGAGGGTGAAAGTTGAGCCTGGAGGTGAGTAGAATGGGGAACCACCTCACGTACGGCCTACCAGTTGCAGGAGGGCTGGTAAGGAGAGGGCCCACGTGGCCATTCTGACCCTCCACTCCTGCCTCCAGATCCATGGAACCTAATGAAATGCCTGCTGTCCACCACGTCCCCTCAGAGTCTGCCACAGGGGATGAGACCAGAGTCCCCCAAGGCATGGAGCTTATCCCTAGGAGATCTGTCAGTCGCTCTCCAACCTGTGCCCGTTGCCGCAACCATGGTGTCACTGCCCACCTTAAGGGCCACAAACGCCTCTGCCTCTTTCAGGCTTGCGAATGTCACAAATGTGTCCTCATCTTGTGAGTATGAGATCCAGGGAAGGGAAGAAAACAGGCTTCATCTCAAGGGTGGTTGACTTTTGACTTGAAATCCCCTTTTAGGGAGCGCCGAAGGGTCATGGCTGCCCAGGTGGCCTTGCGTAGGCAGCAGGAGGCACAGCTAAAGAGGCACTTGGCTCAGGGACTGATCAGAGGGGCAGCCCCTCCCAAAACTGCCAGCCGTATCAGGAAAGAAGCCACACGACCAGGACCAGGGGTTTCCCGTGAGTGTCTCTGGCCAGGCATGGGGCTGGGATTTGGGTAAAGAATGAGTAAGTAGGGAAGAATCCCAGACCTATCACTGAATTGATGTATGACCCTGGGCAAGGTGTTTTTATTCTCTGGTCCTTAGCCTTCCCAACTTTACAATGTGATTAAGTGTTGGGAGGATGCACTGTTGTCTGTGGGTAGAAAAGGGCCTGAGGGAAGATAAGAACTGTTTTCAGTTGAAGTGGGATAGAGGTCAGGATAAAGGGCTCACCAAAGCCCCCCTGGTCCCTCACAGCTGGAAAAGAAAACATAGTGCCCCAGCCTCAGACCATCCATGGAGCAGTCCCACTGGCACTGACATCCCCTGGGAAGGTAAGGAGAGCCTCTGCCCAGACCCTTTCCTCTGTGCCCTTGACACCTTGGATTGTAGGTCCAACCCTGAATTGCTATATCATCTTGGGCAAATCTCTTTTTTTTTTTTCCCATGGACAAAATGAGACGGTGGAATTTTACAGCCCTCCAAGCTCTGAAGTTATAGAGTCCTACCCCATCCTAGAATATACCCATTCCTTTCCCAGCCTTGTACCCAACTCCAATCTGTGCACTCTGCTCTTACAGGAGAACTCCCAGGGGCCTCTGCTGCTTAGCCGTCCCATGGAAGCCTTGCCTTTGCCCTGGACTCCAATGCCTCCGGGTGCTTGGGCCCCTGGACACTGGCTGCCTCCAGGCATTGCCATGCCACCTCCAGTGGTGTGCCGTTTCCTATACCAAAAACCTGCTGTCCCTCTGCATCCTTTCCCAGGTAAGATGATTTCAATAGATATCTGAATGCCAGTGTACCACTGTATTGGAAAGAGAAGAAGATGATACAGGATAGAAAGAGGGAGGAAGAATTCATGACCTGTGACCCCTATATACTTTGCATTCTCTTACCCTCACTAGGCTTTGACCCTGGCACCTCCCTCCAGCTGCCCACTCATGGGCCCCTCCCAACCTACCCAGGATCTCGTCCAATACTGACAGCTCCTCTCTCTGGAGAATCGCAAGTACCCTCTGCCCTGCCCCGCACGTGAGTAGGGAGAGAAGATATGTGCTTATTGTGTGCCTAACCCTATGCTGGACACCATAGCATATGATAAAAATAAAAGGTCTCAGACTGATGAGTGAGTCAGACCTCTCCTAGCTCTGCCACTGTCTAGCTGTGAACCTTTAGACAAATATCTTTACATCTCTAAGCCTGTGTTCCACCAGTAAGTTGGAGACACTGTTGCTTACTTCTCAGGTTGTCATGAGAATTAGAAATAATGTATGGAATACACTTAGCACAGGCCCTTGAACAAACAGTGGCTATTAAATCCTCTTAAACAGATAAGATGGGGTCAAATTGCCTACTGAAATGGGGGTTGGGGGAGCATGGTGTGTGATGGTGACACAGCCTCAGGGGCCTAGGAGACACACCCTCAGGGGCCATTAGAAAAGCTTCCTAAAGGTGGACCATGCTGCTCCTCAAGTTCCATGGGGATTAGGGAACTAAGGAAAGAAATCAGACGCTGGTGTGGCAGAAAGAGTCATCCCATTTCCTCTAGATGTTTTGTCAGTTTTTAAAAATTTGACAACAATTCCCCATAATCCTCAGAATAACCCTGGGAGGAAGACGGTGGCAGGGATTGTTATTTTTACAGAAAACAGCAGGCTAACACATGGGGAATGGACTTGCACAAGGCCACAAAACTTAATGATCCAGCAGGCACTTTGATTCCCAGATCATAAGCCACTTAATGACAGGAATACGTTCTGAGAAATGTGGCATTAGATGATGCATTGCCAGGTGATTTCTTCGTTGTGCAAATGTCATAGAGTCCACTTACACACACCTAGATGGTTTAGCCTACTACATACCTGGGCTATGGTATAACATATTATTCCTAGACTACAAACCTCTATTGCATGTTACTATACTGAATACTGTAGGCAGCTGTAACACAATGGTAGGTATTTGTGTATCTAAACATCTAAACATAGAAAAGGTAGAGTAAAAATACAGTATAAAAATGATATACCCGTATAGGGCACTTAACCATGAACAAAGCTTGCAGGACTGAAGCTTCTCCAGGTGAGTCAATGAATAAGGAGTGAATGTGAAGGTCTAAGACATTACTATATACTACTATAGACTTTATAAACACTGTACACTTAGGTTACACTAAATTTATAAACAACATGTACTTAAATCAAGCACAAAAGAAAACTGCAATCAAGAAGAGACAAGGCAAACACTAGCTATGTGAGGCTGCTGCCAGTGTAACATGGCATACTGTTTTACAGCAAGATTTGTTTTATAAGTAGAAAGCATACATTCTAAAATAATGATAAAAAGTATAGTATAATAAATATATAAATCAGTAACATAGCCATTATCACTATCAAGTATTACATACTGTACCTAATTATATGTGCTATACTTTTGTACAACTGGCAACACAGTAGGTGTATTCACACCAGTATCACCACAAACTCATGAGTTAATATGCAATGATGTTACAATGACTGTAACACCACTAAGTAATAGGAATTTTTCAGCACCATTAATCTTAGGGACCACCATTGTACATGTGGCCAATCATTGACCTAAACATCATTATGTAGTACATGGCTGTATAGCAAAATCCTGCCCTTCTCTCCATGTGTGCATGTCTGTCCATGCATTTAATACCCCTGGCATTTTCTCCCCTTGTTTCTAGATGTTCAACATTGATACTTCAGCCCTGTGGCACCCCAGACCCTCTTCTGCTACAGCCACAGGTCCTGGAAAAGAAGTGGGCTCCTGGGGAAGGGAAGACTAAGGGACACTTAAGTAACTGGGGCTGAAGGAGCACTTAGAGGGTGGGCAGAAGTAACGGTTCCCAGTCTGCTTCTCTCCCTTTCCTTTGCAGGCCCCTGGAGCCTCTCGCCTGGCCTGGACCTCCGGCCCCTCAGAGCAGCAGCTGCAGCGGGAGGCAGCAGAGGCTCTTGTGGGGCTGAAAGATTCCTCCCAGGCTCCCCGCCTGACCCCTTCTGTTCCCCCGAACCCTGCCTGGATCTCCTTGCTCCACCCCTGTGGCCCACCAGGTAACCTGTTCCCTGAAAGGAGAGGATGGGATAGGGATGTTGGGAAACAGAGCTAACCAGGGAAATCAGGAAGTCAGCAGGTTGATCATCCCCAGGCCTCATCCAGCCTTCTCAACCTAGCCCCTGGGATGGCATTTGAGAATTATTCAGTGATCTGTTTTTATCAGTTTTGTGCTCAAAAACAAATGTCCAGTGCCCTGATGTCAAGGAATGTGAGGCCCTGAGAGAGGCAGGGACTTACTTGCCCAAGGGCATATAGAAACAGTGGCAGAGCCTGGTCTGACTCCAGGCAAAGGTTCTCTCTCTGAACCCAAGATGCCTGCTGAAGTCTGGAGAGGGGCTGAAGCAGTAACAAAGGTCTGGCCTGGAAGATCTGATAACTGCCTTTGAAAAGCTTCCATCCTGCTCTGGGAACTTGGATGCCTTCACAAAGGACAATGACAAACCAAGAGAGAACTAGAGAAATCTTGAGGAATGAGGAACACCTATGAGACAGAGAGGGAGGACTGAAAATCCTCCTGTCCAAAATGGTGGACTGAGCAGTGTGTGCGAGTGAGGGAATCGGCCTGGAATAACTTCTAGTACAGAAGATGAGGCTGGAGAGGCTTCTGATCATAGAGGTCTGACATGCCAGGCTTAGGAGTCCAGACCAACAACTGTTCATGAAGGGGAGCCAGAGAATATTCTGAGCTAGGCAGGGACATACTCAGAGACCCTGAGCTTGAGAAAGACAAGTTATGGTTGCTGTGATAGAGGGATTAGAAGAGGCAGGACTGAAGGTGAGAAAATCAGTGAGGAGGAAGTATTTGCTATAATCCCAGTGAACAAGGATGAGACCTGGATTGAATAGGGTAAAAAAAAAAAAAAAAAAGGGAGTTGCTGGGAGGGAAAATGGATGTGACCTGGTCCTGCCCTCTTCTTTCCTACTGTAGCTCCTGCTGGAGGAAGAGGATTCCAGCCTGTTGGCCCCTCTCTCCGACCCAGCCCAGCCCCTTCTGTGGCTCTGCATATTGGGCGTCTAGAGTCCATTTCCCTCCTAAGCTAGAAAGCCAGAAGCAGAGGCCTCACTGGGCAGGGCGCAACATGCTTCAGGCACTGCATATTTGGTGTTTTACTTAGGGATTTATGGATGGAATTTCATGTAACACAAGATTCGGGCTTTTTTAAAGCTTTCGGGTGCTAATTTAGCTTTTGGTTCCTTTTGTAGTGTGGCATTTCCTTGACCAAAGGTAGATATTCTCTTACCTTTTCCTTGGGACTTTGAACCTTCTTAAATTCCCAAGAGAGAGTTTTTGCAATTTAAGCTAACCACTAACTAAATAGATTTTTCATGTTCCAGGGTATGTATTTGACACGCAATTCTGTACATACTTGTACACTCGTGTCTGTCTCCATGCATGCAAAAACAAGAGAGTATTTTCATTCTGTGTCTATGTTTGTGTAAGGAAGAAATAAACCTTCATTGTGTTAAGCCACTGAGATTTGGGTATTTATTACTGCAGCCTAACATAATCTATCCTGATTGACAGAAAGGACTTCTTCAAGTCACTTCTCAAAGTGAAATTTAATAACTACCACAGATAAATACAAACTCAGATTTATTGTAGCCAGATAAGAAAGAATGGTAGAGGGAGATAGTGGGAGATTCACTGATTCAATAATTAAGTGTCTTCTCTGTGCCAGGCATAGACAGTTTTCCGCTGTCTGGAAGATCACAAAATGAAGTTCCTACAGGGCCAAGCAGATCATAGCAATGAGCAAAGAAGGCCAGATAAGCCCTAGAAGACTGAGAATGCATGCCCTACCTAATAGGGCAGCCTCCTTTTGGCCCTAGCAGATTATTGTCAGGCAGGAATGTGGGCTCAGTATTGCCACATCTTCTGATTCTTTCAAGAGAAGCTGGAAAACTTGATTTCTATGTAAAATGTCTTAATTTTCAAATGTTGGCTCAGTTTCTTCCTTAAATCCTATGTGGGCCGAACAAAACATATCTTCACACAAGCTTTGGCAAATGGAATGCCAATTTAAAGTTCATCTAATTTAACATTTTTCAAATGGGGAAACTGAGGCCAAGCAGGACTGGAAGACTCAAATTAGTCTTAACAAGAGTTTTTCCTGAACTAGGGAGGTTCATGTGTCTTAAGTTTTGAAGGACCTATAAATGGTTAGAGACAATTTTTACCATTTATTGAGTATATACTCTGTGATTCACATAAATCCTCACAGTAGTTTTGTAAATTATGCATGACTATTCCCATTTTATAAATAAAGGAACAAGCTTAGATAAAGTGACTTGCCCAAGTATTTTAGGGAAAATGTCTAGGCAAATGTCGGGGGAGGGTTCCTTCTTGCCAGGCCTAAAATCAATTAGTAATTTTTATAAAAGAGTGAAAGATTCAGGCCTCCAGGAGATGTACATGATTCTCAAGGGTTTTTAAAAAAGTCTTTTATTTTTCTACTCAAAATATCATTAAGTAATATTAGCATCTTACCTACATTTGTTTCTTAGTCTTCTGCTGTCGTCCTTCTTAAACTGTTCCAAATATATGAAGACCTGTTGAGCTATTCCAAAGATATGAAGACCTGGAAACCCCCATCCCCATTCCTACCCTTAGAAAGGGCAGACAGAAAGCTCAAAGGATGTGCCTGATCACTAATTCTTTTTCCTGATGTGGCTTACACCCTTATTGTTATTGAAGATGATTGATGATGATGGCATCCAATTACATTTTGTTCTTTCTTGTTTGGGGCCTGGGGAAAGTGGGCTCCGCCCTAACAGATAACAGAGTGACAAATCTGCAGCACTTCTCAGGACTCGGTGCGAATAATGCAAGTACAAAATTTGACTTCACACCTTCCTTCCCTCCACTTGTTATAATTGAGATGTGTGATTGCCCCTTAACAGGCCTACCTAAGCCTTGCTGTGCTGTGCTCTCCCAATGACCAAGCCCACATATTCACAGAGGAGGGAATCGCTGCAGCATGCAAAGTGGTGAAGACCCTGCTACTCAGCTCTGACCAAAGCTCCCCAGTACAATAAGCTCACATGGCTGGGAAGAGTAAAAGAGAAAATATAATTTGGAGTTAAAGGGTGACACGAGAAAGGAGCAGAAAAGAGAAAGTAATAGAAACTGAGAGAAAGAGTTGGGGCAGTCCCCTCTTCACAGGCCCTTCTCATTTCTCTGCAGCCCACCTCCCCTTAACTGCGAGGCATCGCAAGGTGTTTCACACCAGTGGCTAGACCTACTTGTCTATCAGATAGGTAGGGCTTCCCCTTGGTGCCTGAGGATGTAGAGGCATAGGCTCTGCAGTAGTTAGCTTTGGAAAAAAGGAAGATTTAAAAATTGCTCATGCTCCTACTTCACTGCCTCTTTGGGGTTAGCACCCTTCACGTAAGGTGATGGGGAGTCAGTGGGCTCCTGGCCTCTGACCAGTGCTTGGAGACTACAGCCGTGTTTCATATGCCACCCCTTTTCCATTTCCCACTGCATGGCAAGGAAAAATGTTGCCCAGGTCTCATAGAGCAGCCCTCTTCTAAGCTTCCTTTGTGTACCATCCTGATGTTCTTCAGAAATAACCAGTGAGATTCCAAATTTGGAGCACCATCCTTGCTCCTCTCTCTCCAAACAAGACTCCTTCCCCACAGCCACCCAGGCTTTACTTCGGAGCTCATGTCACATTCTGCCCTTTGGAAAGCCACACTCCCTTCACTTCAGCCCTATGGGAACCTACCAGTAGTCCATTCCAGACTATACTCCTTGTCCATTGTAGAACTGACATCTTACCACCCCATCCTCATCCAGTTTCTACTCAGATTGCCTGGTCTATCTAGTCCTCATTCTGCACCCCTGCCTGCTTCTGTAGCTGGGTCTGCAGCCCCAAAAACATGTTTGAATAGATAAATGCCCTGCATAGACCCTCATGAGATACTGAGCTCTTCCTGAAAGCAAGATTCATCCTTTTCATCTGACTTAAAATAATTTCTCTGATAAGCCTCTCAGGCAGAGTTCTTTACATTCCTTAGGGGCCCTTGGCCCCTTCTCCACAGGCCCGATCACCTTAAGCTGTGCCTATTTCTGTCCAACTATGTCTCCCCCTCCAAGAATAAGTACTCACAGGGAGCAGGACCTTCATTCAGTTCCTTTATTAGGGCTCAAAATAAATGATTGAACGCATTCTGTCTGATTCCTTAGGAATTGTTTTTTCCTACAAAGTTAGTTAATGCACTCTAATGCCACTTCTTCCCCTCATTACGACATGAACAAGTTCCTGCTCTCAAACCATTTTTTAAACAGATTAAAATTTTAGTGGTTTAAATTTCACAGCAAAAGTGAGAGGAAGGTACAGAGATTTCCTGTATTCCTCCTGCCACACATGTACAGCCTCCTCAGTTATCAACTTCACCATCAAAGGGGTACATTTGTTCCACCTGATGAACCTACTTTGACACATTATCACCCAAAGTCCAGAGTTTACATTAGGATTCACTCTTGGTGTGTATATTTTATGGGTTTAGACAAATGTATAATGACATGTAGCCACCATTACAGTATCATACGGAATAGTTTCATGGTCCTAAAATTTCCCTGTGCTCCACCTAGTCATCTGTGTGTGCGTGTGCGCGCACACATGCACACACACACACACACTCCTGGCAACCACTGATCTTTTAGTTTCCATAGTCTAGCTTTTTTTTTCAGAATATCACATAGTTGGAAGCATACAATATGCCTTTTTAAGATTGCCTTCTTTCACTTAAAAATATGTATCTAAGCTTCCTCCCTGTCTTTTCACAGCCAGATAGCTCCTTTCTTTTTTAGCTCTGAATAGCATTACATTGTCTGGATGTACTACAGCCTCAAACTATTTTTAAAGTCTCTGTTGACAGATTTACTTGAGTAGTCAGTCATCAGTTGTAGATTCAAATTCCAGCTCAGGCTTTAACCTTGTCCTTGGTCAAGTGACTTGGCTCTCTAAGCGTCAATTGCCTGGTCTGTAACCATCTCACAGAGTTGTTAAGCTTATGAATCTGTAAAAACTAACACCTATACAAATTAACACCAAGGACACAGTGCTGGGGAACCATGTTATCTAAAATTATAGACTACCAGGGGACAACAGAATGGCTCAATGCGTTGAATGCCCGCCTTACAGCCGCAGGGTCCGAGGATTGAATCCCAGCCCCAGCCCCAGCCTGTGGGGACCCATATGCTGAACAGGGGTGTGCTTCCCATGTGGGAGGCCCCCAACCCAGTTCCCGCCCTACACTGCCCCCACCCACCTGTGTGGAAGGAAACCGTGTCAACGACTGATGATGTACAACTATGGAGACTGCTCTGGGCCCTCCCTGCTCTATTTCTCTCTGTCTCTGTCAAAAACAATAAAATAAATCTTAAAAATAAAAAATTCCCCAGGGAGCTCCTTTGCCCTCCTTCTACCATGTGAGAACACAGCAAAAGGATGGCTGTCCATGAACCAGGAAGTGGGCCTCACCAGACACTGAATCTTCTGGCACCTTGCTTTTGAACCTCACAGCCTCCAGAACTAGAACTCTGAGAAATAAACTTGTTGTTTGCTAGCCACCCAGCAGCCTAAACCAACTAATGAAATTGTTAATTACAATAGATATTGGTATAATATATTGGTTTGTTAATAATTAAGACATTTTGCATACACAGTATTTCACTGTGGAAAAGAATTAGTATTCTTCACTCTGTTTTAAACTGTCATTCTGAGAAAAAGTCTTTTAAACATAAGAAAACAGCTATATACATTTAAATGTTTCCATTTTCTGCAGCAAATTAATTTTATCAGGTTATAGGTTTGTCCCTCTTGTTCTTGAACCTCGTAAGAACTTAACTAGATCATGCATGTAATACTACATAATGTTTCCCTGTGTCTGGCACAGAGTAGGCAAAAAAAAAATTTTTGTTGTTGATAGAATTAATGTGATGCACCATGTACAGAAGTAGTCACTTTAAAAAGGCAAATAATTTGGATTTTGGTGTCCCCATTTTTTTAATTTCCCTTTTTTCTTAATGGGAGAGGCTGAAGACTTGAGACGGTGAGTGGCCAGTCTAAAGTTGCATAGGTCAGTGAGGCAGAAACGTATAAATGGGTAAGATAAGCCTAAGGGCTGAGCAAACACATTCAGGCACTAGGTGGCAGAGTTGAACTAACTTCCTCCGCCTCTTCGTCCCTGCCTTCATCTGCCTGCCTCTAGGGCCTCATTGCCACTCCGTTAGTCTGGCCGGTGGTGAAGCAATTTCCGCCCTAAGGAGGGTGGGGCTTCCGTCTCCTCTCGCGAGTACTGGTGGTCGAAAGAGGAAAGGTGGCGGACACATTTCTTCCTTGAACTTCCCCTAGGTTCCCCATAACAGTTCCGCCCTTACTACCCCCACTTCCGGCCAGAAAAGCCACTTACACGCATAAAGGGGGAGGGGGTCCCTCAGGAGGCGGCAGAAATAGCTTGGTCTCTTTCTTGCCCACCCAACTTCTCCATAACTTCCGCCATCAGGCTCTGCTGTTCTTTCCAGCTCCGACTGACACAAACGAAAACATTTCCCCAACTCAAAGCAGGAACTCTCTCCTCTTACATCTTCCCGCTCCTTCACCACAGACCCGCCCATCTCGGCGGAAGCGAAGCCACATTTGCCCTGAGAGAGGCGGAGCCGCCTTGTCTAACCCTACTGTCGCGAGCTAGCGGGAACCTCGCGAGACCTGACGCCGATTTGTGCGCCCGGGAAACCCCGTTGCTCCCTTTCCCTTGGCTGGCAGCGCGGAGGCCGCACGGTAAGCCGGGTGCTCCGGCTCAGGCTGGGCGCCGGGTGACGGGGCCCAGTGTCCCATCCCCAAACCTGTGTCTAGGGACACTGGGGTGCCTGCGCGGGGCGGCCCCGCCCCCTGCAGCCGCGGCCACGTGCGAGTGGCAGGCCCGGACATGCCGGGTTAGCGCGCTCCGGAACCGACACTGGGCCTAGTGAGCCACGGAGCGTGCAGGGTTCCCCAGGACCGGACTGGGGTCGTACCGCAACTTCACAAACGCGGACGGGCTGTGTCCGTGCGCCCTGTGAAGACCATGGGAGTCTGTTAACTTTAGCAGCCACAGGCCCCGGGGCTGTTAGGTCCCAGAGTTGAAGTAGGGTGGGTTTTCGGAAGTCTGGAGAGGGCGGCATTTTAGGTCGCGTTTGGGCTGCTGGGTCCCGGCCACTGTCGGTCGTCTCCACCAGTCCTGTGTCACATATTTGGTTTTTCTCGCAGATGCCTGGAGTTACTGTAAAAGACGTGAACCAGCAGGAGTTCGTCAGAGCTCTGGCAGCCTTTCTCAAAAAGTGAGTGGTGCCTGAGATTCAGAGTGGAGACTGGTTTTTGCCAGACTCCTTAGGGTCCCCAGTGCCCTCTTTTGGTAGGGGAGATATAATTGGAGGTTACAGTGTGGGGTCCCCCCTTTCCACCTGAGGCCTGGGTTGTGTTTGTTTCAACCTCCTCGTTTACATTCTGGGACATATCCAGCTCCTGTGGTGTTGAGGGGAGGGGATTTGGGGAATAAAAGGGGCCTATGGAGACTCCTGAATTGTACCTTTCTCACTGTCTTGATCCCAGGTCCGGTAAGCTGAAAGTACCTGAGTGGGTCGACACTGTCAAGCTGGCCAAGCATAAAGAGCTTGCTCCCTACGACGAAAACTGGTTCTACACACGAGCTGGTAAGGAATTGGGGCCTTTGGCTAGGTAGAGATAAGCAGGGTGGCTCCTAGCATAGACCATACCTCCTGGACCCTCTGAGCTCTTACTTGTGCCACCCCAACCCAAGATAGCAAGAGAGGAGAAAACTTTTGATTGTCACTGTGTGTTTTGTGTGATATTCAATAACTTTGTACTCTGAATCTGTTTCTCCACTTGTAAGAGGTTTGTCTGAGGACCTATGGCTTCCTGTGGGCCTTGAGGGAACCCCAGGGACAAATGTGTGTTCCTACTTTGTTTAGAGGTTGTTTGTTTTAGAGATAGGCATTATCCTTTCTATGTCCATAGGATCTAGACTCTTCTCTGCCATTTAATAGCATGATCTCCATTTGCCTGTGCCTCTTATTTCCCCAATTCTGAAATGGGGCTATTGATTTATCAATACATTATGATTGAATCAAATGAGCTTAATACAGGTCAACTCCTTTAAAATATACCTGCCTATTGTAGAGTAATCATTGAAGAAAAGTTAGCTGTCTTCTTTTTATTGCTGAGATCATACGAAGCAAGTCCCAAATGCTCAGAAGAAAACATTAAGAGTCACCCTGAGATCATTGCCAGTCCCCTTTCTTCTTGTTAATCTTCCAGTAATAACAGCTTGGAAGGATTGCAAGTGTAGCCCCCAACTACACAGTGCTAGTTCTCACCTGTCCTTGACACTTCCAAGTTTCTCTAAACTGTCACCCCCATGAAGGATTAACTTTAGGGGTAAAGGGGGCAGGAGAGTGCTAAATTGTGCCAAGCTGGCAGCCTCCACACAAGCCTTTACTGAGGGCTCTCAGCCGAAAGGCTTCTCACTTCTGTGAAGTGAGAAGCAGAGTTTGGAAACTGATAAAACTTCAGCATGACCTTGAGAAGAGTTGGCCTTGGTAAAAGTTACTCAGCACTTCAGGACATGTACTTTGTAGATTGGTGGTGCATTCATGCATCAGATGCCCATGGAGTCCTCTTTGTCAGGCCCTAGATAGTCAGCACAGATGCCATCATGACTCAGCCACGGCCTCTGACCCCTGAGGACTAAATGGTCAACTCTGGGAAGGGTGGGTAGCATGTCTACCCACCCACCCCCCACACCACCCCCATGCTCTTAAAAGGAAATGGGGCTGGTAAAGGGAGACTGGCTTGACTTCCAAGTAATATACAACAGTGATGGGACCTGAATGAGATCACCCATCTTGGGAAGCAAGGCTACCTGGTCCTGAATGTTTTAGAGTCAGTAGATCAGGGCAGCTTTGGATCTAAGGTTAAGAGAAAGAATAATAGCTTTTCCCATTTGATCATATGAATATACATCCATATTTTGTTTAATCTGCACCTATCAAAAACCTCCCAAACAGGACTGGTACTCACTGTTTTATAGTTGTATGGAACGTTAAGTGACATACTGGGGATCTGCCAGCTAGTGGTGCCACAGTCTGCCCCACCCTTGTCATTACTGAGTGCCAGGGGCCTCCAGCTCTTTCTTCCCTTGGCAGCATTTCATACTTTGTATTTTAGGTGTGGGGAGCGTACTAGAGTTGAGACCCTCAGTGATTTACATTTGCTGTGGCCCCTTTCTGCCCACCATGTCTCTTCCCCAACATCTTACATGGCGGTGTGTCCTCTGCCTGCCCTCCTGATCTCCTTTCCTTGGGGTTTCCACAGCTCCCTTTTTTATATCTCACTTTCCTAGGTTTCCTATCAGCATAAGGTGGTGATTCTAGACCAAGGTCTATTGTGTGCACAGTTTTGTTGGGGATACATCCTTGGAGTTCTCCCGCCTAGCTTAATGGTCTTACACTCTGGACAAGTTGGAGTCATAGGAGACACTCAGTTAACCAGAGAGGAAACAGACACAGACAGGTGAAGTGACTGTGGGAGGGCTTGGCAGGCTGACACCAAAACCAGGGTCTATGTTATATTTGCGTTTTCCCTTTCCTGGATCATGGGGATTTGGCCTGTTTTGCCCCCTCAGGGATCTGGGGCTAAAATATATTGGGTGAGAAGTGAGGCAGGGCTAGAAAGAACCTGTGTCTGGAGAGTAGAGATGTGCTGTAAGCAAAGCAATGTCGAGGGAAGACCACTTGTGAAGGGGGTGGTGCCACGTGGCTCTGGACACGCCTCTTGATCTCTGGATTCTCAGAAGGGCCTGCTTGGAAGGGAGGTGAGAATCCAGTGTGTGTTGTTAGGCATCTGGCACTGAGCAGCTATTGAATTGGGACACCTGGGTGCATTTTATTGCAGGATGGAGGCTGGCCTGTCCTATTCCTTCACAGGAGTAGGCACCCAACTCCTGTTGTGTTAGTGGGGGGAACAGGGCCTGGGGGTACGTTGCAGGAACAAGTCAAGGAGTGAATCAAAGGGAAGTGAACTTTCCTCTGGAGGTTCAACAGAGAATGGTCAAGGGCAAAACATATCTGCGATGCTTCCTTCTGCTTTATGGCTCAGTAGGGTCAGGATGTGACCATGAACCTAAAATTAAAACCAGTAGGTGAGGTGCTGAACTGCGGAGACACTTTCAGAGTGTTGCTTGGTTCTCCTTTCCATGTGCTCAAGTACAGTGTGACCTGACTGGACTCAGTGCATGGGGAAGGCATACCGTATCCTTCCTTAACAGTTCAAGGTAGAGAAAGACTCCTGGACAAGGTTTCCCAAGAGGGGTGGGTTGCCACCCCAAGGAGCACAAGGCCTTTGAAGGGACTAAAGGAGGAGCCATTTGTGACAACACCTGGCTCTCTGGCCCTCATAAACACCAGCGGGATGCCCTAGATTTCAGGTGGGGCTGGGATCTCAAGAGCTGAGAAGAGGGTGTTGACAAATGTCTGTATTTCATAGAACTCAGTATTTCAACTGTTAAAGCTTCCAATTTGTGAAGTAAATACACTTCTCTCCCTTGGAATGTCTTTTATTTTTTTTTAAGATTTATTTTATTGATTTTTGACAGAGAGAAACAGACACAGAGAAGGGGGAGGGCCCAGAGCAGTCTCCATAGTTGACATTAGTTTTTCCATATACAGTGTTCTCTTGCCACTTCGCGCTTCATGTTTTGCGGCTTCAGCGCTTTGCGGGTTTTTCCAAAATATTCATCAAAAAATAAAAATGAAAAAATACAACCATGTCGGCAGCCACATTGCGGAAAGGAGCGTTGTTTCATGTTGATGCGCGAGAAAGAAGGATCCCTGCATGTCAAACAAAGAGATGAGTTGACTCAGAGTACATACCACGGGCTCTCATAAAGGCGCGTGATTGGTTTCAGGTGCGACATCGACCAATGAGAAAATTCCTAGGGGCAAATCCTACTTCGTGGTTTTTCAGCTTTCGCAGAAGGTTCTGGTCTCCATTAACCGCGAAAAATGAGGGATCACTGTAGTTTCACTCCACAGGCGGGCGCAGGGCAGGAACTGGGCCGGAAGCCTCCCACATAGGTCTCAGCAAGAACTGAACTGAGGGCACACCCCAGTTCAGCATGTGGGTCCGCATGGGCCCGGGGCCGGGATTCGATCCCTGGTCCTCGGGGCTTCAAAGCGAGCGCTTTACCCGCTGAGCCATCCCAACTTTCCCCTTTGGAATGTCTTGACGACACAACAGGTAATTCTATATGACGTTAAGAAAAATTTAAACCCAATCTACCCCCTTGAAGAAACTAATAGTTAGGCTTTACTGGATCTTATTCTCTGTCAGCCAGTGCTCGGGATTTAAGGCAGTTCCCTTCAGAGCCACCACACAAACCTGAAACGTGGGCAGATGAGCAGTGTTGGGATTCAAACTCTGTCTACCAAATAGTTCAGGGCTTGGCTGCCCCTTTCTGTATCAAGCTCAGGCTGGGACAGTCTGAGCACTGGTCCTGACCCAAGTCTATGGGCGTCCTGTTTCTGGTGCCACAGTCTCTGGTAGATGCGTAGAAGTGTTCATCTTACCCCCTTCTCAGGCTGTCCTGTTCTCCCCGGTCCTGGGTACAGCACAAGTGAGAGAGTAGATCTCTACCCAGAACCAGCGCGTGGCCAGGGACAGGTGCTGGAGTGGGGACGTGGTAGGTGTTGGGGCATTTGCACTTGTCTTCAAGGGTGGCGTTTTCAGTGATGTCAGTCTCCTGGTAGAATGGTTGTGAGTGATGGCAAGCCAGTCTAGGGATGAGAACCTGTGTCCACAGAGGTGGTAATACATTTATACAAGGGAGTCTCTTCATCCTGGTGGGGTCAGGGAGGGCATCTTGGTGACTGGAAGAGGGGCAAAGTAGTAGACTAAGGGGGAAGGTTGGGATAGAAAGAACCAGGGGCAGTGGTTTTTAAAGATTTATTTTTATTGGTTTTTGACGGGGAGACAGAGAAAGGGGAGGGCCCAGAGCAGTCTCCATAGTTGACAGCATTAGTTTTCCATATAGTTTCACTCCACAGGTAGGTGCGGGGCTGCGCAGGGCAGGAACTGGGCCGGGAGCCTCCCACATAGGCCCTGGCAAGAACTGAACTAGGGGCATATGCCAGTTCAGCATATGGGTCCCCCGGGGCTGGGATTTGATCCCTGGTCTCTGGGGCTGCAGAGTGAGCACTTAACCCACTGACCCATCCCAACTTCCCCAGGGACAGTGGTTTTTAAATGGGCAGAGGCTGCAGGCAGGCAGACCACAGAGGGGCTGCACTGCTGGTGTATCTGAAGACAGGGCAGCAGAGGACTAGGAGCAACAGCTGGAAGGAGGGGGAACCTTCATCACCTGGTCAGTCCCCTTCACACACACAACACCCCAGCTCAGCACTCAAGGGTCATGGACATGGCCCAGCAGCTTGCTCTTGGCAGTGAGTACTTATAACATGCTGGTCTCTGAGGACCATGGGGTGGCCTGGAATCCCTACCCTGTGCTCCCAACCAAGCAGAGGGGTAGGGCCATGTGATGACTGACGTCTGGGCCCCAGTTACTTAAAACCTCAGTGGCCGCCTGAAATAGAAAACCAGAACAGTCTGAAGGAGCTGTCCTTTCAGAGCTGTGTGACATGAAGCCAGTGAGTAGTGCCCTCTGAGCCCTGTTCCCTTTTCTATAAAAGTGAGCAGCACGTGACATTTACATGTGACATGTTCACAGTCACCCTGATCTGAGGGACCGTTACTCTTGGCTCTCAGGTGAGGGTAGGTGACTTGCCAAGGCCACCCCATCAGGTCAGCTCCTAAGGCTGGTCTAATACCTTCTAAGAAAGAATGAAAAGCACAGGGCCCGGCAGGTGAGTGCTGCACGTGAACAGGTGTGAGAGCATTTCCAAGGAGTCCAGCCCAAGTGGACCAGGGACTTTCCTAAGCCAGTCTGGGGACAAGAACCCCTTTGTCCATGGAGGGAGTGGTGTGCATTCCAGGTTGGGGTCTCGGTACTGCCCCCGTTATCCCAAGCTCTCCAGGGCTGAGGGGGCTCAGCCGCACTCAAGTGGCAGTAAATCCCTTCTTCACTTTTGTGCCCCTCAGGCACCTGGAGGTCATGGCTTAAACATTAGCTGGGCTCTACCCATAGACCTTCAGGTCCAGCTTCACAGCAGCACAGCTAAGACAGTGTCATCTAAAAAGGTCAGCTGGGGATGGAGGCTTGGGGTTTCCTGCCCAGTTACACAGCTGTAGCAGTCCCTCCACTGTCTGGGGTTCCCTGTTTCCTAGGCTCGACCCAGGTACAGCACAGCTTGGCCCTGGGACAGGTGAGGGTGGGCACAGTGACTGCCATTTAAAGAACTGCCTATGTGTCACCTTGAGTAAGGCCCTGCCTCAGCTGTGGAGAGTCTTCTCTGCCTGAGAAGGGTCCCCTGCACCCTCTTTCTCCCCAGCTTCCACAGCACGGCACCTGTACCTCCGAGGTGGCGCTGGGGTCGGCTCTATGACCAAGATCTATGGAGGACGGCAGAGAAACGGTGTCATGCCCAGCCACTTCAGCAGAGGCTCTAAGAGCGTGGCCCGCCGGGTCCTCCAAGCTCTGGAGGGGCTGAAAATGGTGGAGAAGGATCAGGATGGGTGAGCAAGGGAGGGGAAGTTGAGCAAGGGGGTTGATGGAGGACCCTTTGGGGCCAGATCACCTATAATGAAGTTGGCAAGGGCCATACTACTCTCCCCTGCACACACACAGGTCTGTCCCTGTCCCTGCATAGTCTGCACCCACCCCTTGGGTGGGCAGGGGATTCTGCAAAAAAGCGAACAGCCAAGGGCCTCACCTGACCTCTGTAGCTGACTACCCCAGGCTCCAGGAAGGTAATTTAGTGACTGTCCACTTCCATTAGCCTGCTCGTTAACTTTTCCCAATTGATTTTTCGGGGCTTTTGATCTAATGCTTGCACAAATGACACCCCATCAGCTCCCATGGGGCTCCCACTCCTGCCCCCATCTCATTAGAATGAAGCCAGCCCGGCCCCCTCAGTGGGACTTGCCTGGCAGCAGGGGGTCTGGTGGCCAGGTGCCTTTTGGGGAAGCCTGGCTCACATCCAGGAGGAGCCTGGCAGGGAAGGGAGGGGGTTGAGATCTTGCACTCACCAGGACCTGCATGACCTTTTTCTCCCCCAGGGGCCGCAAACTGACACCTCAGGGACAGAGAGATCTGGACAGAATCGCTGGACAGGTGAGGCCTGGTTGCAGGCTGGGGCTAGGTGCTTCCCAAACCCAGGCTTTGTCAGATCAGAATTTCCTCCCCTGGAAGGCACGGCCCAGGTTGGTAGGAGTCAGGAGGGCTTCCTGGGGAGACGGCAGGAAGAAGTGTTGGACTGACTTCTCAGGGAGCCGGATAGGAGTACAGGTGCCAGGGTAAATAAAGGTAGCCCAGTCTTGGTACCGCTGGGCTGCTGCTTGCACAGGGCCTGTTCCCGCACATGAGTGTCTTCCCAGGTCAGCCTTCCATAGATTCTAGCTGTTTCCTCATTCTTCATGCTTACTGAGCACTCAGATGGGGGAGGCGGGCTGGCTCAGAACTCGGATCTCCTTCCATAGGACTGACTGTACACTGGGACAGAGTTGATTCCACGGGAGCCAGTCTCCCTGTCTAGAGTAATCTACTCTTTCCTACCTCAGGGTTGTGGTGAGGATTCAGTGAGTACAGCAGCAGAGTCCTCAAAGCCTGGCATAAATCCTATTGTTGGTTTCCTTCTCTCTGTATCATTGACTCAGGCCGCCTAGGAGCTTGGAGTGTTTAGTCACTTAGTCAGGTGTCAGAAAGGAATGGAAGGTATCAGCCCTTTGAGCCAGGGTGACCTGTAAGGAGACGGTGAGCTTTTCCAGAGCCTGGCCTGGTACAGACACGGGTGACAGGCCTGTGGGCAGTATTGGAATCCCACTCCAGCATTTCTTTCCTTGAGTCCCAGTTCATGCATCTGTAAAATGGGAATATCTGGGGTTGTGAGGATTAGATGGATAATATTTGAGCACAAACCAGAATGCCTGGTGTCCTGTGGGCAGTGGGTAGCTTATTACAAAGTATCAGAACATGGGCTCCATGGCTGATCTTAATTACTCTTACATCTTTCCCACAGGTGGCAGCTGCCAACAAGAAGCATTAGAACAAATGATGCTGGATTAATAAATTGCCTCATTCGTAATCCTGGTCTGTGTCTCTTGATTGGCTGCTTGTCTTCCATTTGGGGGCATGAGGAAGGAGCACTTCCCTTGGGAAAGGGGCCAGGGATCCCCGGGTGTCTATTGGCTACAGCGGCCAAAGTCTGAAGCCCAGCCTTCCCAGTCCAAACTGTTCCACCCCAGGTGGGCAAGATGCTAGAGCTGGTGGGTGGTGCAGGACCCAGGAGTCCTTGCACCTCCCTCATATCCTGCCTTTGCAATTCTTAGAAAATGAGAAGCTGAAAGAAGTGGCTATTTAAGCAGTGGCCCCAGCTAGGTCCGGGGCTGTTGATGTGGCACCCTGGCCCCTGCTGGAACAAAGCAGGAGGGGCCCCGGGACTCCAATTCCTGCACAGTGAGCTATGGGTACCTGTTAGGCACCTCTGTTTATTTTTTGATGAGACAGAAGTCGGGGGGTGGGCAGAGCAGTCTCCATGATCATCAGTCTTCAACTTGGTTTTCTACACAGGCAGGAAATGGGCTGCCCCCCACCGCATGGAAGGCACGCCCCTCCAGCTGGGGGCCTCCCACATGGGAAGCACACACCCCAGTTTAGCATATGGGACCACCAGGGCTGGTAGGCCCTCAGTCCCAGGGCTTACGCACCTCCTTTATCTGGCCTAGACAGGTAGGGTGGTCCAGCCTGAGCTTTCACTATTGGAAGCTCTGGCCTTGTGCCCAGCCCTGCAGTTGGGTTGGGGGTTCTAAGGAACAGGCTAGAACCTGACTTCCTTTTAACCCAAGAGAAGTAGAGACACCTGTGCAGAGGCTGAGCTCCCAGCTCCCCTTGGCACAACTTCCGTGGTCCTACAGGGTGATTGGCTGTTGGCGCCAGTGAGGTGGGAGCTCCACTTCTGATTGGGCCCCTGGTCAGGGTGGCAACCAAAGGACCCCCAGTGGCCACGTATGGAGCTGCAGAGGGAAGAGCTGGGCCAAGTTCCCCTTATCACCCATGTGACCAGATTCACCTCCCTATTGGGAAGAAGTAAAATTAGCCTGAGCTACTTCGCCAAGGCCCCGGAGGTTACCCCAGTGCATGTTACTTGACATTTCCTTCCAGTTCCACACCAGGGCTTTGAACAACAAATAACAGGTTCCAATTCCAGCTCTGCCCCTAATTCTGTGACCCAGAGCGATTGACTCTCCCTCTGACCCTCCAGAGCCTGTCTGCAGCACTCCTTACACCAGAGAGATTCGGGAGATGACACCACATAGTGCCTTGGCTCAGCAGCACACCTGGCAGCCAGCCAGTTGGTAGATACTACCTAATTTAAGAACAGGATGTTCAAAGTGGAGTGTCAAACCAGAGTCCTGCACCCGGTGAGGAATGAAGCCGTCATCCCTCCCAGCCCAGAAGTTGTAGTAAGTGCTGGAGATCTTGTACTGAATAAACACAGCTACTCACACATGCAAGGCGCAAATATCAGGTATCATTACACTCCACAATCTGTGAAGTGGGTGCCACCTGCAGTTTGGAGAAAGGGAAAGAGTTTGGGTAATGTGCCTGTATCCCATAGCTAGAGGGTGGCAAAGCCAGCATTCAAACCCAGGCAAGCTGCTCCAGCCACAGGCTCTAGCCACTACAGTGCACTGTCCCTCGGAAGTGAAAGAAAGGGGAATATGGGGCCCAAAGGGTTACACTCCCAGGCATGGCCTTGAGCCAGTCACTCCCCATCTGGCCCCAGTTTCCTCTTTTGCCGATTGAGACTGAAGACATTTCCCAGAGTTGTCATGATAACACAATACCAAGCATCTGGTTCCCACGCACAGCGCCAGACACCAAGGGTACTGGCTCAGTGGGAGGTAGAGATGCTCAGCGGGTCTGAGAGGGCCTGCAATACGGCAACCGCGCCTCTCCACCGCTGGAGGGCAGTCGACGGCCTAGAAACGGGATGAAGGAGGTGAATTTCTAGGTCTGTAAGGATTCACAGGCTTCTTCCCAGGAGAGGATCATGAGGAGGAACTGAAGCACAGAAGGCTAATGATCTGCTAATACATCGAGGGTCCCACGAACACTTGGGTCTTTGGAAGTAGGGAGGGTCCCAGGGTCAGACAAGAGGAACTATGTCCTAAGAACTGCTAAGCATTATGTAAATTTCTCATGATCTCACAAGGTGGGGGGATTGTGCCCAGATTACAGGAGGAGAAACTGAGGCTCAGACAACCAGTCAGGTGGCAGAGCTGAGATTTAAACCCAGGAATCATGACTTGAAGCCCATGCTCTTCTGGGTGGGTGACAGTTGCTTTTTAAAAATTTATGAAATCTGGGGAAGCCGGGATGGCTCAGTGGGTTAAGCGTTCACTTTGCAGGACCGAGGGTCGAATCCCGGCCCCGGCCCGTGCGGACCCATGTGCTGAACTGGGGAGTGCCCCCAGTTCAGTTCTCTCTCTGTCTCTATCTCTCTATCTCTCTGTCAAAAACAAAAAAAATAAATCTTAAAAAAAATTATGAAATACTTCGAGTGCACGAAACAAGTCTACATAGTAGTGTAACAGACTCATGAGCCCACCACCCAGCCTAAGAAGTAAAATGACATAAAATGGAGACAGATACAGTCCTCTGTGTACCCATCCAAGTCACAGCCTCCTGCCTTCCCCTACAGGTGACCCCTCTCAGGAACTGAGTGTCACCCCCCTGCACAGTTCTATACCTTCACTACAGACGCACACATCCCCAACAGCACCGGGTGTTGTTTGGCCTGTTGGAAACAAGTCAACTGTATCCTGCTACAATATCTTTTTTCTCATTTTCATATTTTTGCTCAGATACAGCCACGTGACATGGGAAGCGCCACCTCTTCTCCTGCTGGGCACTACTCCCATCAGCTACTACCACTATGTATGCATCCATTCTCCTGTAAATGGGCTTTTCATTTCCCACCTTTTGCTACCAAAAGTCTCCATACAATGAATTTTATGTGTCTCTGTCTGTATGTGTGTGTGAGAGAGATGGTCCCCTAACTGCTCAAACATCTCAACAACCCCATATCTTTCCCAACCCCAAGCCCTCAGACCTCATGTCCCTCCCATTTGACCTGAAAGGATGCTCAAAGGAACCTGGGCACACAGTGACTTTGAATCCCTGGTCCACCACTAGACTATATTACAAAATGCAAATGACAGTGACAATGTTCTTCGCTGGGCCTGTTTCCTCCTCTGTAATTTGAGGGGTGTGGGGGGCTACCTTGTCCACTTGTGGGGAGGCTTAAATGAAAGAACTTCAAGAAAGGATCCATCATGGCTATAACTCCTTGGGTGCCAGGAAGGAATATCATCTCATGTCACAACACCAGGGAGATATTCTCATCCTCATCTCTTAGATGAAAAATGCCAAGGCTTGGAAAGGGAAGCCACCTAGAGCCATAGAGCTGGTGGGCTTGCCTCATTTATTCTTCCTGAGCATTATAGTAACCAACATTTATTGAGCATAGTACATGCCATGTGCTGTGTTCAGTGCTATGCATGCACAGCCCCTTTAAATCCTTGTTTCCAACCCCACAAAGTGAGGACACAGAGGCTCAGGGGACAATTTTTGCCCAAGGCCAGTAAGGGGCAAAGACCAAGCTCATAGCTACTACCCTGTCTGCCTATGTGCAGCAGGTACCCCCAGCTCTGGTTCTTTCAGGCTTCCATCCCAGGGCTAGGCCTTGAACTGGCCTCTTCTCCCCACCCAAGCAAACTCCCCTCGGGGGAGTTGTGGGCACCACAGGTGCAGGGAGCAGTTCCTCTCCACTCACACCCTGAGGCACACTGGCAGGGGCTGCCCCTGAACTGACAGCCGAAGGGCCCAGCAGTGGGGCCAGTGGAGCTGATCTCCGGCCAAGCTGGGCAGGAAGTGGGGTGGAGTCTGGGGCCCACTGAGGTGGGATCTGGTACCACAGGACTGCTGCAACCCAGACGAACCAACGCACTGGGAGAAGATGCCTGGTCTCAGAGTCCTCCAAGCCCCACCTGCCACCATCTTCCTCCTCTTGATCTCTGCGGCTGGCCTGGGTCTGTGGCTAACAGGCTGGTGCTGGGTGGGATGGGGGAGGGGGGGGACTGGGAGGCTGGTGAGGGAAAGGTGGCTGGGTGGGTGGCAGAGAGGAGCCAGCAGGAGGGGAGCTGGGAAAGGCCCCCACAGACACTGCGTCTATCTGCTTGACTGTCCCAAGCAGGCCTAAGGGAGGCTGGAAGAGGCTTAGGTGACAATGAAGGGACATGCACAGCCCCATGGAGGGAGGCAGAGGCCATAGCTGCCTTCCCCACCCCCTCCTCCCCACAGGTCAAAATAAGGAACTAAGGCCCTTGACTGAGCTCCAGAGGTGGGGGCAGAAGGAGATTTGGGGGAGCAGCACTCAGCTTCAGAGGGAAGAAAAAGCTTTCTCTTTCTCTGTCTTAAATTCCAGTCACCCCTTCTTCTCAGTGCTGGGGGAGGGGCACTTCATGAAACCACCCTCCCCATCCTCCGCCAGCAATGCCAGCTGGCAGGGCTGTGACCACCTGTTCCACCAAGGAATTCAGAGAGGCTACTGGTCACCCAAGGTGACCCCGGGAGCCAGACTAGAGTCTGTGACCATGAGGTTGCTCCTTCCTGCCCCACCTCTTCCTCCTTCTGTCTGCCTTACCTCCCTCCTTTCTTCTCCAGAAAAGGCAGAGCAGCCTTGTGGATTGGCCTGGGGCACCGAAAGCTGGGGCTTCCCTGAGCAGGGCTGGGCCACCCCTGGCTCCCCTCTCACAACTCACCCTGCTGAGGGCCTCCCCTAGCCCCCCACCCCCGCACCAGGACTGAGCTCACCCCTGACCCCCAGGTCGACACATACCCGTTACAGAGAACGAGGGGCAGGCTCAGAGACCCAGACAAGGCTGACCCGAAGACTGGAGGAGGCCTGGTTTGAAACCCCAGCCACTTCTGCTGCCCTGGGCCTCTGCTGTCCCACCTGAAAAATGGGATAACAACCTCCTTCTAAGGGTTTTTGTGAAGATTACACAAGATAAAGTGCGGGTGCAGGTGCAGGGCTGGGCTGGAGCTGGGGCTGAGGGAGTAGACCAGCAAGGCCCTCAGGAGGAGATAAGGCCCAAAATAATTCTGGAAGGAGCTGCTGTCTGGGCCGGGGCACCGTGGCACCAGGGGGCCAAGTATCCAATGCCAGTGCGTTCAGCGGGGCCAAAGCACAGAGTGGCTGTGGGGAGGGTGGCAAGAGGTGGTGCTGGAGAAGGGAGTGGGGACCCCCAGGGGTGTATCACCACCCCAGGCACCTTACTTTCCTCCCTTGGGATGTTCTCACCCCTCCCCCTAGATGTGTCCTCACACTCCCCACACATCCCCAGGAGTGCTGCCGGGGCCCCTGTCCCCACCCACAGTCCCTGACCCGTCCACCTCTCCACAGACTCCAAGAACTACATGCTGTGGATGGACAGGGACCCGCCCTCAGTGACGGTGAGCGCGGGAGAAGAGGCCCGCCTTCAGTGCCTGTACAATAGCAATCGCCCTGGCAGCCACCCCAATGTCACCTGGTGGCGCATCATACAAAGCAATTACACCTTGTTGCCTAAGTACCAGGGCAGAGGCCAGGGCCCGAAGGGGGAGCTGACCATCTCATCAGTGAACAAGAGCCACAGGGGCATGTACAAGTGCAACGTTGAGGATCAGGGGCAGGTCCTGTGCTCCTGTGGCACCTACCTCCGCGTGCTCGGTGAGTGGTGCTCTTGGCTCCGGGGTCTCACTGCTCTGCCGCCAGGGACCCCCGGTTCGCTGTGCCTGCACCTGCACACACCCATTTCTTATCTGCAGAGGGGGGGCTTCAGTGGGGCCTTGCTGGGGGTGGGGCCTGGGCTCTGAGCAACACCCCCCTCCTCACAGAGTTGTACCCCAGACCCTTCCTGGACATGGGGGAGGGCACCAAGAACAACATCATCACAGCCGAGGGGATCATCCTCCTGTTCTGTGCCGTGATACCAGGGACACTGCTGCTGTTCAGGGTGAGCTGCCCCAGACAGGGGCCCTGGTGTCTGAGGGTCCCCACCTAAAACTTGGGAGAAAGATGTACCCACCTCACAGGAGCCTTGGGGGGTGGGGGGTGGGTAAATGAATTAATACAATGACAGGATTTTAAATGCTACTGTCATTTAAAATCCTTGCTCTGGCTCCCTTTGGGCTGACCTCACTGCCTCCCCCACCCCCTCACCCCCATCTCTAGGAATGTTCTCACTCTCCCTCCCCCGGGTGCCTCACTGCCCCCACCCCAAGGGTGCTTTACTCTCTTCTGGACCCAGGAGTTCCAGATGAAGCCAACACCAGGGAAGATGGGCCCCAGGTTCCTATCAGATGCACAAGCCTCCCTTTAGGCCACAGTACAACTATAGCTATTTACTATTTTTATTGTTATTCATGGAGAACAATAGGCAGTGGAGATAGCTATTAAAAAAAGACACTGACATGTAATTGCGAGCTGCCACGTACCCAGTATGTGGCTTTGAGCATGCCCCTTACCAGCTCTGGTAAAGCGCCTCAGGGCATCCAGAAGGGCCTGAAGACATATATCCCCACCACTACCACCTCACTGAGGCTCCCAATCCCCCACAGAAACGATGGCAGAATGTGAAATTTGGGGCGGATGCCCAGGATGACTATGAAGATGAAAATCTTTATGAGGTGAGTGGAGGGTGGGGACAGGTTAGGGGCAGGTACCTTGGGGGTTTCATGGAGGAAAGGGGTCCTCAGAGGGTTGGCTGGGGGCAGGGACCCAGGCATCAGGGCACTGAGGTCCACCAACACATTTGCACCCCAGGGCCTGAACCTCGATGACTGCTCTATGTATGAGGACATCTCCCGGGGTCTCCAGGGAACCTACCAGGATGTGGGCAGCCTCCACATCGGAGACGTCCAGCTGGAGAAGCCGTAACAGTGACCAGCTGGGCTGCCCTGCCTGCAGTGCTCCCAATGCCGGTGTCTCCTCCCCTCCCTTGAGCCAGTTCTTTTCAGTCTTTCCTGGGAGTGTCCTGCATCAACTTCCCTCTTAGGAGTGCCCTCTGCTTTTCCTCCCGATTGTCTCCAAGCCCCTGCACACACCCCCGGTCCTTCCCCTGCTGCCTTTTCCAGGTTTCCACCCATCCAGTGGGTAATGAGCTCTTAATTGTTGCCTCTAAGGAAACTGACGGTAGCAGCCTTGTTAGGGTCACCTCCCCCCTCCCTGCTCTGTCATGGCCATTTAGTGAGAATAAATCCTTCCCAACAGCAAACCTTGGCAGGAGTCATGGATCTCACAGGGACTGTCCACTCTCCTCTCCTAGGACCCGGGAGTCCAGGCCCTCAGTCTCCTCCTCCCTCAAACCCAGCAACTGCCCACTCCCCACACCTGGGACCAGGAAGCCAGTCTTGGCTGCCAGAGAAAAACAGGAAGTGTCTTAGGAAGGGCTACACCTCAGGTCCCGTCTTCCCTGAGCAGGGAGGGATAACAGTGGGGAACCAAGGGAACCACAATTATTTCTGTATATCAAGGCCCCAGGATCACAGGGGGCTGCCTGGTGGGACTGGTACCAAACTCTACTATGGCCACACCTGTTCTCTGGGAGTGGACTTGTGGCAGGGGGTTTGGACAGTCTGTGGCCCTAAACTGGGGAAGGTGGGGAGACCCAGGGTCAATGACAGAGAGACACAGAGATGTAGAGTTTCTGAGATAGAAAGGGGAGACTGAGATACTGAGAGACAACAGGAAGAGATAGGAAGGAAACAAGGGTCCATAGAAAAAACGGGCAGGGAGATACCGACCCCTGAGACTCCAGGAAAAGCAACAGGTGGGGAATGACTGAGATGGCATGCAGCGATGGGAAGAGAAGGGCTCCGGAGGGAGAAAGTGACAGAGAGGAGGGACAGCAGGGAGAGGGTTCGAAAGACCCCAAAGTTGAAAAGGGGAGAAAGACAGCATCAGAGAGAGGGCCCCGGACAGAAACACAGAGTGGCAGAGAAAGAAGACCGAGAGAGACAGAGCTGGAAATCGGGGAGACTGCTGCGCACACTGAGGCGGGCGCAGGGGCGACGGCCGACACCGCCCTGCAGGCCGACGAACAGACCCAGCCGGGAGAGGTCGGGTGGGGTCGGGGTGGGGCCGGTGCCCGCGGATCCCGGGCAGAGCGCAGAGAGGCGGGGCCCGGCGGGCTGCGAGAAAGGGAAGGAAGCGGAGGTGCCGGGCGGGCGCGGGGCGCGGGCAGGAAGCGGGGAGGGGCGGCGGGGCGGGGGCCTCCGGAAAAACGCCCCAACTTCCTGCCCCACCAGAGCCAGGAAGCGGGAGCCTGGACACAGCGCCCGGGATCGCCGAGCCCGACCTCGGGCGCCCCGCCGGTCACCTCCCCGCGCGGACACCAGGTACACGGTCCGTGGCTCCGCCCGGCCTCCTCCCCTCGGCTGCTCGGGGAAGTGGGAGGAGGAGGGAGGGCGCTGGGGCGCTGCCGGCAGCGGAGGGGCCTCCTCGGGGCACCCCTGAGCCAGAGGCCGCCTCTCCCTGGGCCTCAGTTTTCTCATCTGTCAAAGGGGCAAAGAGAAGAGAACTGTACCTGCCGAGTGCTCACTGGGGGGAGGAGGCGTGCGAGGCCTGGCTTCCCTCCAGCTGTCCAGGGGAAGACATGATCACGCCCACTGTACGGGAGGGGAAACTGAGGCCCAGGTAGCCGACCAACTCGTCCCAGGGCACACACGTTGTGAGACCGAGTGCAGTTGGGATTTGAACTCGCAGGTGCTTTCCACTAAGCACCATCCTCCCACCCAGCATGTTTTAGGGCCATCTAAAAAGAAAAACGACAGTTAACGTAGGCCGCTGGGAGGCCGAAAATTGCAGAGCACATTTGAAAGCGTTTGTGGGACGCTGTTTTTTTCTGGGCCATTAATTATATACTTTGAAAGCTGGGTTGTGGGGCATGGAGCTGGCGATCTTCCGCCATTGTGTAGATGGGAAGACTGAGGCTTGGAAAGGAGTACTGATTGCTTATTCCAGGTTACACTGCATGTCAGTGAAAGGTAGGCTCGAACCCAGGATTTTTGCTTTCCAGCCCCGGCGGAATTAATATAGAATGTCGGGAATTCAACTGGTCCCCGATTTAGGGAGGCAAGATAGGCGGGGAGCCCAGTCCGGGAACTAAGGGCCGGGGTGACTGGGAGATCTCAGATTGAGTCTTGGCGTAAGGGGTGAAACCATCCGCATCTCGGGCCGCCGGGAGGGGCGGGGCAGGGGGCGGGGCCCAGGGGAGTAACGAGAGCAGTCGAGATACGGAAACGCCAGCCCTCCAAGGCAGGCCAGAGCGGCCCTATCTGGCCTGCGTGGCGCAGTGGAGAGCTAGAGCGGCCAATAGGAAGAGTAGAGTCGCCCGGCAGGAGCCAGGCTAGAGCGACTGGCGGGAGGAGTGGAGCTGCAATCAAAGGTGTCCTCTAAGGCGGCTAGAGCGACGCGGAGGCAGGGGTGGGGGAGCCTGGAGCCGGCGCGCGGAGGCCTCGGTTCTGGCGGCTGCAGTGGTTTCTCCGACCCCGAGCAGGTGAGGGACGCGGCCCCTGGCGAGCATCAGACCCTGACTCCGCACGTCCGCCCCAGCATCCCTGGCCGTGCGCACCGCCACGTCCCCTGTAGGATATGGGGCCCGAATAGACCCTCCACGTCCCATATAGGTTTGAGGGTTTGTGTAGACCCGCCACATTCCATGTACATTACAAGGTTCTAAATACAGACACCCCCACCCCAGGTTTCTGCAAGCCCCCTGTGGAGACCCTGCGCCTTACAGATGTAGAGTCCCCATCGATCTGTAGCATCCTCTAGAATCTAGGGCCCTTGTAGACCCTGGGTCTGGGGACCACCACACGCCCCTATAGAATTCTGGTCCCCTTTTAAGTCTCCAGATGTCCCCTACTTTCCCCGTGTTTTCATGATTATGTGTGACCACCTATCCTTGTAGACCCACCATGTGTCAAATAGACAATGAAGCCTTATACATTCCAAGGGCCCCTTATGGACTCACCCTGACTACTCTGTATTTTAGCTTATTTAAGGCTCCCAGAGGTACTTGAAGACTAGGATCATCTACCCAATACCTTATAGACCCTGAGCCCTGCATAAAACCCAAATGCCCATGTTGTCCCTCACATATGTCTGCTTTGCTTTAAGATCCCCATCCCTAAAACTGCCCCGACCCCTGTCAAACCCCATACCCACAGCACCTGCTCTGCTGGACCTCAGGCCTTGTCAGTTGCCTATAAATCGATCTGACAGCTTCAACCTATAATCCCTGGGCCTTTGTGGCAGCCCCTCATCCCCCATCTCCTAAGCAGCTCCCCCCATCCTCCCTGGGCCCCAAGCCTTTGTGCAGCAGCTGAATCCATCCTGTACTCCTGCCCAGGCCACAGTGCCCACATACACCTGACTTTCCCAGGCCCCACCATAAGGAGACCTGATGTGTCTCAGTTTTGGTTCAGATTTTAGTTTCCTCAGGTTGGGATGGTGGTTCCCCACACTCTGAAGCAGCACATTCTGATAGCTAAATGCATAAACTCTGAAGCCAGGCTGCCTGGATCGGAATCCTGGTTCTGTCCCTTATGAGCCTTGCCTCGGTTTTCTCCTCTGTAAAACAGGGATAATAAAAATGCTGACCTCATGTGGTCACTGAGAGTATTGAACTAGTTAATACCTATATAGCAGTAATGCTATGCCTGGCACAAGCTTAATGATACTTAGTGCACACTGTTAGTTATTTTGTATTATTGTGATGAGGAATAAAGGAGTTAATGTGTGTTATGTGCATGAGTTGGGGGCTGCCTGGCACTGAGCATTTGCTCAGATAATACAAGGGCAGTCAGGAAAAAAAATCCAGCCATTGTCAATGAGAATGGTTACATGGCTAGATACTTTACGGACAGCCCTCATGTGTGTCCGCTCCAATGCCCTTTTGGAATATTCCTGCCTCTTTTGAACCTGTCTACCCTTAAGTGGGATAAGCCTGGACCCTCCACGTTCATGGTCATGTTTTCCAGCCCAGAAGTTGCAGCTGGTGGCTTGGTGAAGCTTTTCCATCTCTGATGGGAGTACGAATAGCATGGGGTGCTCGTGTTTGTGAGAGTTAAGTGAGTTACTATTTGAGAAGCACTCAGAGTGATGCCTCACACCCTGTAAGTGCTATGTAAGTTTAGCATTCATAATAAATAATTACTATTGTGTTCCTGCCTTGTTTTGCACATTTGTTTATGTGAACATTTAACAATGCTCAAATCTTAAATTATCTCAGCTTGGATATGGGGCAAAAACCCTTTATGCAAAAGAATAAAAATGGTGCCTGCTCTGGTGAACCCATAAGATGGCATTTGGACACTCTAGAAAGCATCATTGTTTAATGATCATAATCAAAATCATAGCTACCATTTATTGAGTGCTAGGGAGGAGGCCTGTGGAAGAGGAGAAGGGTGGGTCTCAGGCAACTAGGGTTATAAATAGCTCTGGGCTGTGGGGAGAGCCTCCCCCACTGGTCCAGTCCACCCCTGTTTCCACGGCTCTTCCCGCCTGACACGGACTTGTGTGGCATTAGTCAGACTAATTACGGACACAAGATGTTGGTGGGAAGACACAGGGAGAAGTGGAGACTCTTAAGGGAGATGATAGGAGAGAGAGAGATGAGACAGTGACTCAGAGGTGTGAGGACAGTGGCTGCAGAAACCAGATGTGGGAAGACGGGCAGGGACAGAAGAGAGAGGGGAAAGACAGGGAGCAGCAGAAGTAGGGATGAGGTGCAGATGGCTGAGGGGGAGAGTAGGGAGGGGAGGCAGAGACAATGGGAAAAATGAAACAGGGGAAGGAAGGGAGATAAATGAGGAAACAGAAGAAAGATAGACAGGAAGATTCAAGGGAGAGACAGCCAGAATGCTGGCTGGGGAAAGGAGAGCTCACAAGACAGCCGGACATAGTAAGATACACAGACACACCTTGGAAATGAGCTGTCTGAGGACTGGTTTCTGTTTTCTGGGAGTGGAAGATACCAGGTCCCTATGGGTCCGGAGACTCTTGGTCCCTGAGGGAGGAGGGTTCAGTTTTGTTTTCTTATGTAGAGAGAGTTGGGGGTTGGGGGGTTGCCATTGTGATTTCCTGTCACAGGAAGTGGGGCTAGTGGGTTCAGAGGCAACATCCTGCAACAAGCCTGTCACAGATCAGAGGAGAGCCCCACGACACCCCAGTTATCTCCCCCCTACCTCCCCTTTAATCTTCCCAACTCTGCTGGCCCCAGTCCTTCCTACCTCAGAACCAGGAGTCCAGGCCCTCAGACCCTCCTCCCTCAGATCCCGGAGTCTGAGCCCCCAGCCCTCCTGTATTAGAGACACCAAAAATCGTAGTCTGTCATGGTCATAGCTCTCTTATGGACTTAGGCCCCTGGTCCTCCAGCTCCCCCACACACACCCCACACCCCCCACCCCAAGGCTCCCTGTCCTTGGGCTCCCCGCCCTGGCTGGCTTCTGAAGGGCTCTTTGTCGCCACACAGAGGCCCCATTGAGCTGTGGAGGCCTGGATGGGGGAAGGCTGTTTACTCACCTTCACACCTGGGCCAGGAATCTGTGAGTAACCGCCCTGTGCCACCTCCTCCCACCCTCTAACCGCAGCCCCTCCTCTTCCCCAGCCCCGCAGAACCCATGGAGGCAGAGAACATCGTGGGCCGAGGGGCGGTGAGTGGAGACAGCCAAGGGGAGAGGGCACTGGGGGGCTGTGAGGTGGGGAGCACTGTGGGCTGAAGCCAACTCTCCCTTCCACAGGCCCCAGGGCCCCCTCGACCTGGCCTGGTGCCTGTCAGCATCATTGGGGCTGAGGACGAGGATTTTGAGAACGAACTGGAGACGGTGAGGGGGAGGCTTCCTGGGGCCCCAGCCCCTCTAGTGACATTCTCAGTGTCCCCTCCCTCTTTAGGTCCAGTTCTTCATCCTCGGATGCTGTCTGGCTGCATCTCACTGCCCATCTCTCTTACTTCCTTATCCCCCCAACCCCATCCTTGATCACACCCTTTTTACTCTTAACCCCGATTTTTATTGCCACCCCCAGTTATATCACAGATCCCCATTCCATCTCTCCCAGTTTTTGTCCTCATCACCCCTCATATTAAATCTCCATTCTCCCTGACACCTGCCCTGCTGCCATCATGACAGCATACACACAGTCATCACCCCCCTCCTCCCCGCTTGGATCCACTGGGAAGGGTCAGGGCAGGAAATGGGATCAAGCCCAAGGCCCCGCTTCTGCTCCCCACTGTCTCACCCCCATCCCCACCCCCAGAACTCAGAGGAGCAAAACAGCCAGTTCCAGAGCCTGGAGCAGGTGAAGCGTCGCCCGGCCCACCTCATGGCCCTCCTGCAGCACGTGGCCCTACAGTTTGAGCCAGGACCCCTGGTGAGGGAGGGACCTGCTGGGCTCTGGGAGGGCAGGGGCTGGGAAACAGATCCAGAATGCAGACACAGAAACAGCCAGAGTTACCGCCATGTGATCCAGACAAGAGTGCAGGTGCCCCATGTAAATCTCTGTGAGCCCAGTGCAGGCTGAGAGAGCACGCACAGCAGGGTTGTGCAGACAGCAGCAGAATCCAGAAGCCTGGCAGACACCATGCCGCCACCCCCCTGCTGTGCCTATGGCAGCGTCACCCATCAATCACAGCACCCTTTCCCATGGACTCGAAATCAGATCCTCTCCGTAAGCTTGGGGCTGGTGCTGGCAGACAAGCCATTAGCCTTCCTGGATCTAGGTGCCCCAGCAGGCCTTGATCCAGAAGCAAGAAACCACCGCAAGCGGACCACAAGGAGAGAGAACTTAACCAGTGCCCCAGACACCTCCTGTGTTAGGCAGAAAGCACCTGGGAGTGGTGGGTGCAAAGCTGTGTTGTGGGAAACACCTGCAGAGTCTGGAGAACCCAGCAGGTGGTATAGGAAGGAAGAAGGATCTGGCTGCAGGGGCACTCCATGGATAAGAAGCCCCAGTTCAGCCCAGCACAGGTCTCGATCAGGACTAGCCCGGGGCATTGGGCTGTACTGGAAATGCACAGCAGATGCCTCCAGAAGACCAGGAGACTGACTGGTGGAAATGCCTGGGAGGAAGGCCGAGGGGGAGGGGCCATAGGGTGGGGCTGACATCAAAGCCTCAGAAAGGGGCGGGAAATCAGTGACCTTTCTAGAAAAGTGGCAACCCCCTCCTGAGCTGGGTGTTTCTAGAACCAGCTCCTGGAACTCAGTCCAGGGACTGACTGTCATGTCCTTCCTGCAAGGGCCATGGTCTTGGTTGAGGTGACTCGGATGACCTGCCGCATTTTGAGGTTTGTCCTCATGCTGCTCCCTCACCTCATTGGCTGGGGAAGTGTCCCGGGGATAGTTGTGGTTCTTGGGCTGCTTCACAATGGCCTCTCGTGGAGTTTTGCTTTGCTGGGAGAGGGCAATACAGATTCGTTAGAAGTGTTTACAGTGCAGAAACAGTCCTGTCCCTACTGGGCTGAGCCCTTAGCACACTGAGACCATGTCCCTTACTTGTTAAGAGCCCCCCAGGAGCCAGGATAGGTTGGAGTCCCCACTGCATTGCCAGCATCACCCAGCACAGGGCTGGCACACAGACAATCCCAGGAAGTACTTGAAGAATGAATGAGTGAGCCCCACTCATTCACCTGTTTATTTACCCAGCGCCCACCATGCTCTGGGTCCTGTCTGGGACACAGATGAATCAACCAACCTCCCACACCCTGCCCCCCATGCTAGCCTTCAAGTTGCTCAGTGAAGTAGACAGTCTGCCTGGATTCTAACACCAATTTTGCCACTTACTAGCTGTGTGGCCTTGTGTAAGCCTGAACTCCGTTTTCTTACCTGTGAAATGGGGTAAAGATGCCCCTATGAGTGAATACATCCATGTTATACAGGGTTCAGAACGTGTCTGGGTACACCAGCTCCCATGTGGCTGGGGGTAGTAGTAGCAGCAGGGACTAGACAGCCACAGAGAACTGTTCCACAGGATAAAAAAGTAGCAAGTGCTGATGGTGGTCCCAGGAGGCTGTGAGAGAGGCAGGGCCTTGGTGTGGGAATGGTGGAGGCCACAGGGCATGCTTTCTGGGGGATTTGAGCCCCAAGGCTTTCCATGGGGAAGTGTGGTTCAGGGAGTGGGAGGAAGGACAGGCCACACTCTTGTTTCCTCAGCTCTGCTGTCTGCATGGGGACATGCTGGGTTCACTGGGCCCCAAGGAGGCCAGGAAGGCCTTCCTCGACTTCTATCACAGCTTCTTGGAGAAGACTGCGGTGAGACACCTTTGAGAAGCCCCAGTCTCCCCGACCCCCACCCTTGGCCCTCAACAGCCACCCTGTGCCTCCCAACCCCCACCCTGTGAAGGGTGGCCTGGCCTGGGGAGACCCTGTGCTAGTCTTGCCCTTTCTCCACCGCTCCCTCCCTTCAGACCACCATTCCCAGGAGTACCTCGGTGGCCACCCCATCACTGCCGAGGCCTCGCCTTCACTCCATTCTCTTGAACAGGTTCTACGGGTGCCAGTCCCTCCCACAGTTGCCTTTGAACTTGGTAAGGAGAGGAAAGGGGACTGCAGGGTGAAAATGAGGTCTCTAGCAGGGACTAGGTCTCCCAGGAGGCCCAGGGGTGGGGGTAGGCCACGTGCCCACACTCCTTGGACAGTGAGGAGTCCTTCTGTCCTCCCTTCTGGCTGCCTCTGCAGCTCAGGAAAGCATGGCTATTGGAGTCCAAGGGTGGATGGGGAGCCGGGGCCCAGAGGACTGACCCCAGGCCTGGCCCATGTTCCTGCAGACCGTACCCGGCCTGACCTCATCGCTGAGGACATCCAGCGGCAGTTTGTGCAGGAGGTGACCCAGAGCCAGCAGGTGGCCATCAGCCGGCAGCTGGAGGACTTTCGCTCCAAGCGGCTCATGGGCATGACACCCTGGGAGCAGGAGCTGATCCAGCTGGAGAGTTGGGTGGGGCGCGACCGGGCCAGCTTCGAGGCCCGGGAACGGCACGTGGCCGAGCGGCTCCTGGCCCACCTGGAAGAGATGCAGTGAGTAGGGCCAGACCCCCCAGCCACCAGGGTGCCCTCTGTAGCTTCACAGTTCATTCCTTAGCATCTTCCCCAGCTTCTGGGTCCCCCATCCCTGGCATTTTAGTTCATCCAGTTTTTTGTCTTCCCTTCCCAGCTTTTGGGGTCCCTCTTAGTTTCAGGGTCTCTCCGAAGCCTGTGCTCAGGCCTGATGCTTGGGTCCAGTCCTTGTCACTCCTGTCCACTTCTCCCTCCTGTCATCTTCCCTCACAGTTGCTTCAGCAACTCCCCTCTCTGCCCCTCCTCTCTCCTGTTCAGGCTTCTAAGGGGAAAACCATCTAGATCAGGGGTGTTCAACCCTTTGGCTTCCCTGGCTGCATTGGAGGAAGAATTGTTTTTGGCCACACATAAAATACACTAACGATAGCTGATGAGCTAAAAAAAAAACAAAACCATCTCCTACTGTTTTAAGGAAGTTTACAATGGAAAGCCATCCTGGACTGCATGCGGCCAGTGAGCTATGGGTGGGATAAGCTTGATCTAGACCAGGCATGTCCAACCTGTGGCCCAGGACAGCTTTGAATGAGGCCCAACACAAATTCCTAAGGCATGAGATTTTATTGCGACCTTTATCTTTTTTTTCTTTCATTTGTAATCTTATCAGTGTTAGTGTATTATGTGTGCCCAAGACAATTCTAGTGGCCCAGGGAAGCCAAAAGGTTGGACACTGCTGATGTAGACATTTGTGCTGGGTGGTCAGGGATGCCAGGTTTAACAAGTTTGTCATAAACTTCTCCTTACAGACACACCATCTCAACCGATGAAGAGAAGAGGTGATGGAAGCAGAGAGGATAGCAGGACAGGCGTTTAGTCTCCTGGGCCTGGGGCAGGGGGTGGGACCTGTGTCCTGGGTGTGGAGCAGCATCCCTGGCCCCTGAAGCCCTCACCCCTTTCCTCAGCTGAAGCAATTATGGGGATGGGGTGGGGAGGGAAAGCTGTCAGGGGAGCAGTGTGCACATCTGTGCTTGGGGTCTCACCATCCCCTCCCACAGTGCCGCTGTAGTCAGCGCCATCAGCCTCTACATGCGCCACCTTGGGGTACGGTCCAAAAGTGGGGACAAGAAGTCAGGAAGGAATTTCTTCCGGAAAAAGGTGCGTCCCTGAGTACCCACACCTGGTCCTTTTCTCCCCAGAGACCCTGTGGGGAGTCTCGAGACTCAACCCCTGAGGTCTAATTCCTCTATGTTGGTTCAGAAATAGTCCCCTCTCTCCTCCCCCTGCCTCCTGCAGGTAATGGGGAATCGGCGGTCAGATGAGCCAACTAAGACCAAGAAAGGACTGAGTAGTTTCCTGGAGGCTGCCCGATGGAACCGAGGAGAGCCCCAGGGTGAGGTTACCAGCCTCATCCCATCCCAACGTCCCCATGCCACTGTCCACCCCCACCCCAATCTCACAGTCCCATCAGTTCCATCAGTTCCATCTCTCATTTCAGCCCCAGATTTTCGGCACCTCAAAGTGGAGGCTGATGGTAATGGTCCAGAAACCAGAACATCCATCCTGGGGGCCTGAGAGGGGAAGGAGGGGCTGGGGGCCTGGACTCCTGGGTCTGAGGGAGGAGGGGCTGGAGGTCTGGACTCTTGGGTCTGGGGAGGAGGGGCCGGGGGTTTGGACTCCTGGGTCTGAGGGAGGAGGGGCTGGGGGACTGGAGTCCTGGGTCTGAGGGAGGAGGGGCTGGGGGCCTGGAGTCCTGGGTCTGAGGGAGGAGGGGCTGGGGGCCTGGAGTCCTGGGTCTGAGGGAGGAGGGGCTGGGGGCCTGGAGTCCTGGGTATGAGGGAGGAGGGGCTGGGGGCCTGGAGTCCTGGGTCTGAGGGAGGAGGGGCTGGGGGCCTGGACTCCTGGGTCTGAGGGAGGAGGGGAGGTTTCTTGAGTGATGGGGAGGACAGGACTGGAGCATAGCATAGCATCTTGTATCCCCCCAGGTTATTGTGGATTAGAGTCACTGGACTCTCATTTCCCTCTTTATCAATGTCTCCCCAGCTGAGAAGCCAGGCCTCACAGAACGGAAGGGAGGCCTGGGGCTGCCCTCCCGGGACCGAAATGTCGGGGCCCCTGGGCAGGACACCCCAGGAGTTTCTTTACACCCTCTGTCTGGGGACAGCCTAGACCGGGAACCAGGTGAGAATTAACTGAACCCCCTGGTGAGACTGCCTCTTGGTTCTCCCCATCTGACCCTCCCTCTCCCAGTCACCAGTATTATTAGTAAAACCACCCCTTCCTCACTTTACACTTTCCATAGCTTTCCTCCCAGACTCTGACCTCTCTATCCCAGTGATGTGCTTACTACCTTGTTGGACTACATTTCCCATCAGCCTCTATCGCTTCATTTCCCAGAACCCTCTTTTAGTACATTGCCAGTCAGCCCCCTTAGATGGTGATCCTGCCAGCGCTATTAACTTCATTTCTCACAATCCTTGGTAGCCGCCAGCCTCTGGGATCTCAGACTGCCAGGCCGGGTTTCAGATTCCAGCTCTGCGGCTTACTTACCTATGTAATATCTTGGCAGTGACGCCCTTCCCTGAGCCTGTTACCTTGTCCTGAATGGGGTACTTCCTCTTTCTACAAGTCCCAATTGAGGTTCAGGAGAATGGATGGATGTGGAGGCATGGAGCAGAGCATCCAGTGTCCCCCCTAGTTCTATGGGTCCCACCTGCCCACAGCAGTGTTCTCAGAGGTCCTTGCATCCGTCCATCCCCATGGAAGTACAGAGAGCAACCACTTGGTGTCCGCCAGGCACTGGATGGCTTTAGTCCCACACCCTCCAATCCCTGGAGGAGGAAGCAGGCTCCAGAGTGGAGGTCTCACTGCTGCAGGGACCTCCCAGCCACCCTGCTCTCCCACCACCCCCACAGGTGTTGATGCCCCACTGGAGCTGGGGGACCCACCCCCACAGGGCCCAGCCAGCCTGGAACCCCAAGTGCCCCTGGAGAGCACCGAGGAGGGTGCTGATACTGAGAGGTGCCCAGGCAGGGGTACCGGGGGGTGGGGCACAGGGATGGGGCTGGGAAGGTACGTGTTGGGGGTCTTGCTGCTGTTTGCACCTGCTGTCCCCGAGCCATCTCCACTCTGCCTTACTCCTTCCTGTTTCCTTCTTCCTCTTTTTATTTTCTCATCCCTCTTGTTTTTCTTCCTTCCTTTTTTCCCCTTCTTTCTCTCCTTCTTTTCACAAATTTTTCTCCTTCCCTCCCGCCCTCTCTCTCTTTTCATCTGCCTCGTCCCCTTTCTCCTTCTCTGCCCCTCAGCCCTCAGCTCCTCCTGGCTCCTCTCCCTCATTTCTTCATCCTTCCCTCTCTTTTAAGGCTTAGCCAGTGCTTTCTTTGCTCCTGCCTCCTGGTCCATCAGCCCCCCACTCCTGCTCCATCCCTGGGGGCCCTGTCCCCCTCACAGTTGGGGAGCAGGCTCTGCCCCCTGCCTGTCCTTGTGCTGCTGCTTTGGGGACCCTTTGGCAGGTGGGGGAGGTGAATTGGGTTCCACCTGGGTCCACCTCTGACCCTGTGCCCCTCTCTCCTCAGAAGGTGGAAGAGGTGGGTGCCTGGGCCCTGGGCAGGGGGAGGGCTAGCCCCTCCCCCATTTCTCCCAGCCCCTCCCCTCTCCCCATGGGCCACCCACTCCCTTTCACCCCTGTGAGGAGTGGGTGGGATCATCACCCTCCCAGCCAAAGAGCTAAGTATTAAAATTCCCCTTTTCCTACCCCCAGCTCCTGACTCCACCCCATCCCTCTGCCTCTGGGAAGGGAGGGGTCAGTCCTGTGCTCCATACTGGGTTCTCCACTCCCACCAAATTCCAGTATACCTCCAGACCTCCCTCTTGCCCCAGCATCCCCAGATCCCACTGTTCCTTCTGACTCTGCTCTCTTCTGTTGCATGTTTGATCCTTGTCCTGGTCTCTCCCTGTCCCCGTTTCTCCCTATCCTGGTCTTGGTCTGTTCCTGTCCTGATCTCCCTGTTCGTCCCTGTCCTGGTCTTTCTATTGGTCCTTGTCCTGGTCTTGGTCTGTCCCTGTCCTGGTCTATCCCAGTCTGTCCCTGTCCTGATCTCTCCCTGTCTGTCCTTTTCTCCCTATTTGTCCCTGTCCTGGTCTTGGTCTGACCCTGTCCTGGTCTCTCCCTATCTCTCCTTGTCCTGGTCTCTGTCCTTGTTCTGACCTCTGCCTGACTCTGTCTTTGGCCTCGGGGTCCAGGCTATCAGGGCGTCTGGGGCGCTCGGAGAGCCTGCGGGTGAGTGACCGCCGCCGGCCTTCCCGGGGCAGCCTCGGGGCTAAGGGCCGGGGTGGGGGCCGCTCCCGGAGCGACGTGGACATGGACCCCAGCTCCGCCACGGCCGTGCTTGGCCCTGCCCGACGAGCCACGTACGTCACTACACCCCCTCACCCTAGCCCTGAGTTGGTCTAGAGAGTCAGGGAGGATGGGGGTAGGGTTGTTGTCAGAGTCACAGAACTAAGTATCAGATGCTAAGGTCACTGAGGGCCTACAGTGGTCACAAAAGAGGGGTAGGATGCTCCTTTCTAGAAATCTGGGAGCTGGTCTGCAGCATGGGCCACCCTAGGGACACCGAATGCGGAGGCCACAGAGGGGGGTTGAATACTAGGAGTCAAAGTCTCCTCCCTGGGAGCTCCAAGCCAGGGCCCTAACAAGGCCTCTGTCCTCCAGCCCTGAGCCTGGAGATGAGGGGGAGCCAGGACGGTCGGGACTAGAGCTGGAACCAGAAGAGCCACCTGGCTGGCGGGAGCTCATCCCCCCAGGCACCCTGAACAGCCTGTCCAAGAACCAGGTGAAGCGACAGGAGGTCATCAGCGGTGAGTGCCATCCCCTCCAGCCCCCTGTGGCCAAGGACACAGTCCAGTTATGGCAAAGAGAGAAAGATACAGTGAGATGTCTATCTCGATGTTATTTACAACAAGCAGAACTTAAAGGCGCCTGTCCCGACAGAGGGCCATCTGTTACGTAAATTGTAGAACAACTATGCCATGGACCAGGAATGCTGCTGGCAAAGTGACATTTCCAAAGAATGTCTAGTAGCACAGGACACTGCTGATGTTAAGAGGCAGAAACAGGAAATAAAATTGTATTTCTAGCATAAGCCTTTGTTTCCCTTATTTGTGAAACATGGGCAGTAATAGATTCTGTCTCAAGGTGAAGATGAGACGGTTCATTTGAAGTGTTTAGTATAATGTTGGGCACAGTAAAAGCATTTGAGTGTGTCTGCTGTCACTACTACGATCTTACAACTGTTTGGAAAGGGAAGATTACACGGGGAAAAGTTGGGGAAGATAATATAGTACAGTGCTTGCTTCATCTCCATCTTGATTCTTTTCTGTATTTCAAGTTGTGTGTTTGTACAGGGGACTTAGCAAAAGTAAACAGCTTTTGGAGGCTCATTCTGAAGTTTATTTAAAGAAGGTACTCATTCAGAATTTTTAGGGCCATAGGCGAATGCGTTGGGAGTCACAGATCCTTCTAAGGGTATGATCAAAATGAAAGCAATGCTCTCTAATAGAACTTTCTGAAATAATGGAAATGTGTGATACTTGTGCTGTCCAACATGGTAACCACCAGCCACATAATGGCTGTTAAGCACTTGAAATGTGGTAAGTACAACTGAGAACTGGATTTTGTGTTTCGTTTTAATTAAAATTTGAAGAGCTATATGTGGTGAGTGGCTACCACATCGGACAGCATAGCAAGTTTACTCACCAGAAAAATGTGCATAACACACAAACTCATGCATTTAGTCTCCTGGGGCTTTCAGGGTCCTTAGAATTCAAGCATGCACCTTTTGGGGTCCCCTGGATCTGAGGTTATTGACCTGTGCAGCAAGGGAGTCACTGCCCCATAAACTGAGGTTCAGACACTTGCGGGATGGTTAGACACTAAGCACAGCTTCAGGCTTGTTGGCAGTGGGATGGCCGACTCGTCCTGGTGGGCACCGAACACCCCATATCCTGGGAAGCCCATCAGTACCAGGATGACTGGGACCATTGGTTACCCTGGCTGGTGACCACTGCCAAAGAAGAGGCAGGGGATCAAGGTATACTCAGTGACTATCCCAGGGGCAGGTGACTCCACCCAAGGAGAGTTGTCCCTCCCTGCCCCCTTCTCCTCATACCCCCAGCCTGCCCCCCTCCCCAACCATGCTTCCTGCCTGGTGACCCTGCAGAGCTGCTGGTGACAGAGGCGGCCCACGTGCGCATGCTACGGGTACTGCACGACCTCTTCTACCAGCCCATGGCAGACGGGTGCTTCTTCCCCCTGGAGGAGCTGCAGAACATCTTCCCCAGCCTGGATGAGCTCATCGAGGTGCATTGTGAGTGCAGGGCCGAGGCCCCACTGCACGCCCCCCACGCCTCCCTCTGAGGCCTCAGGCAGCTAGACTTGGGGTCTAGCATGTTTTCCTTGAGCTCCCCTCATGGGTGGCCTCTGTTCTGGCACTGGGCACAACCCCACTCTGGGTCCAGAGTGCACATTCTGGGTAGGACAGGCACATCAATAAGCATATAATGGGGGGACAGGCCCACTGGCCCCCAGGATCAGAGACACAGCTGCAGCCCAACCCCCGCCAGCTCCCAGACACGCTCTACATGCAATCCTATGGGTCCTGACAGCACCCCCTTTCCTTACCTCCCCCCACAGCCATGTTTCTCGATTGCCTGATGAAGCGGAGGCAGGACAGCGGCTACCTCATTGAAGAGATCGGAGATGTGCTGCTGGCCCGGGTGAGCGCCCAGCCCAGCCCAGCCCCTGCCTCCTCCTCCTCCTCCTCCTAGCCGGGGACCTGGAAGCCAAGGGTCTGGGCCCCGGCCCTAACCTAACCTCCTATCTCAGCCTCCATCCCCAAATGAGGCCTTGCTCTTCCCATGCCCCCCTGAGACATTCTCCCTGGCCTAACTCTCGCTGTAGTTTGATGGTGCTGAGGGCTCCTGGTTCCAGAAAATCTCCTCCCGCTTCTGCAGCCGCCAGTCATTTGCCTTAGAGCAGCTCAAAGCCAAGCAGCGCAAGGAGCCTCGTTTCTGTGCCTTTGTGCAGGTGAGGGGGCTGTAGGGGCCGTCTGGGCCCAGGGTCCTGGGAGGAGGGGCCCATGTCCCAGTCCCAGAGGCAAGCCCCAGGTGTGGGCCACCTCAGCATTGCTGTCCCCTCAGGAGGCCGAGAGCCGCCCACGGTGCCGCCGCCTACAGCTGAAGGACATGATCCCCACAGAGATGCAGCGGCTGACCAAGTACCCGCTGCTGCTGCAGAGCATCGGGCAGAATACAGGTACCTCCGCTGGCCACCCTGCCAGGCCTGCTGGCCCGGTTCCCACCTTGGCCAGGGGCCAGCAGCCTCTGGGGCCAGGGTTCACGGCGGCTGGTCTCTCCCTTGCCTGCAGAAGAGCCCGCAGAACGGGAGAAGGTGGAGCTGGCAGCCGAGTGCTGTCGGGAAATCCTGCACCATGTCAACCAGGCCGTGCGGGACATGGAGGACCTGCTGGTGAGCCGGAGCTCGGCCCCGGGCCTGGGGCAGCTGGGCTTGCATGTACAGGACTCAGCCTGGCCCTGGGCTTGTGCCCCTCAGGGTCTCTGTGGGTCAGCCCCAGCCCTTGGCTTGACCCTGTGACACTCTCTTCCCTGCTCCAGCGGCTCAAGGATTATCAGAGGCGCCTAGACTTGTCCCACTTGCGGCAGAGCAGTGACCCCATGTTGAGCGAGTTCAAGGTGACCCTGCATGCTCTCCCCCTCCTCTTCCCTCCCTGTTGCCCCTCAGCTCTGACACACCCCCATTCCCAGCCAGTGCCCATCCGGACCCCTGACTGGGATATGCAACCCCATGGTCACCCCCACTCTGCCCTGCCCCTCCCTGGCCTGCCCCCACCATCACTCCTTCCCACCTCCAGAACCTGGACATCACCAAGAAGAAGCTGGTCCATGAGGGCCCGCTCACGTGGCGGGTGACCAAGGACAAGGCTGTGGGTGAGCCCCAGGGCAGGGAGCAGGGGCTGCGGGGGGAAGGTGCTCAGGTGGGGGCTGCTGAGCGCGGCCTCGCCCCCTGCAGAGGTCCACGTGCTCCTGCTGGACGACCTGCTGCTGCTGCTCCAGCGCCAGGACGAGCGGCTGCTGCTCAAGTGTCACAGCCGGACGCTGACGCCCACGCCCGACGGCAAGACCATGCTGCGGCCGGTGCTGCGGCTCACCTCCGCCATGACCCGCGAGGTGGCCACCGGTGAGGCCCCGGACGCACGTGTGGGGGCGGGGTTGCGCCAGAGGTTGAAGAGCGGGAGTTGGGGCAGGGACACGGAGGCTGTGAGCAGGAGGCCCTGGGGCCAGACCGGGTTGTGGATTTCATTAAATGAGATGGGAAACTGCCCCAGGTTTTTGCAGAGAGGAGCAGCCAGCTCTGCCTATTTTGTAACGGTACTCTGGCTGCCGCTTGGGGGTTGTAGGAACGCAGGGGTGCGAAGCCGGGAGACCAGTGACAAGGGATTTGCAAACATGTTGCCAAGGAGCTGCCCCCGGGCCATGGTGGTGGAGGTGTGTTGCCTGGTTAGATAAGGGGGCGTGAGAGGAAAGGCTGGAAGGAGGGCACCTGAGGATGGGCAGTACTGGTGACACAGGAGGGGGAGAATTGAGCTGTGGGAGTCCCCAGGGCTCCCCCATTGTGAGGGCCATCCCCAGCCTCCAGCAGCTGCTCCGGGAGAAGACAAGTGGGGTTACCCTGGCTCTGAGCCCCACCTGTCCTTCCCCTTACAGACCACAAAGCCTTCTATGTCATTTTTACCTGGGACCAGGAGGCCCAGATATACGAGCTGGTGGCACAGACTGTGTCGGAGCGGAAAAAGTGAGAGGGTCTGGGTTCCACACGTGGGTGGAGGAGGAGGCCCAGGCCCCCTGGTCCCTGGGAACAGGCCAAGGGTAGGAGACCCTGACACAGGGTCTGGGGGCTCTGACTGCCCAGGGGCTGGCCTGTCTCCCCAGCTGGTGTGCCCTCATCACTGAGACTGCTGGATCCCTGAAGGTCCCTGCCCCTGCCTCCCGCCCCAAACCCCGGCCCAGCCCAAGCAGGTGAGGGGGCCTAGGGAGGGAACCAGAGGACCCGAGGGGGGTGGGGCTGGGGCTGCCTTCCTGTTTGTCCCCAGAACCCAAGCTCTAGCCCAGGCTCCATGCATGTGTGCATGTGTGCACATACATACATGTACATGTGCATCCTGCCCCAGCACCGCCCATCCGTCTCCTCTGCAAGGCTATCTGCCACCGGCCTGGCCTCGCTGTCTCCCTGTCTCCCAGCCCCTGGGGCCAGGGCTGTGGGGTCACTCAGCACTTCCTCCCCCCAGTACCCGAGAAGCCCTGCTCAGCAACTCTGAAAATGGTAATGGTGGCCGAGAGGTGCCCCCAGCTGACGGTGAGCCTAGAGGGAACGTTGAGTGGGGGTGAGGGTATCCACAGGAAGCTGGGCGGCATCTGAGCACCCTCCCTGCTCCCCACTCAGGCCGGATTGAGAGAACACTCAGCGCCCTCCTGCCCTTCTGCAGGCCCGGCCCTGAGGGCCAGCTCGCTGCCAAAGCCCTTCAGAAAGGTAGCCCTGCCCCGCCCCCCACAGGGCAGCCGCCAAAATCAAGGGCATCAGCTGCCCATGGCCCCAAGTCCCTCCTGCAGCTCCCATCCTTCCTTGACCTTCACATCAGCCTCCTTGGACCCACCTCCATTGTTGATTCCCTCCCGCTGTGCCCCAACCCTAGCTCGGCCTCACCTCTGCTCCCTTTCAGCCGCCTCCAGGCCTAGCTAACCCCAAGCTCAGCCTTGCCCAGTGCCCACCCACAGGCCCCGGCCTCTCCCACCCCTGCCCCCTCACCTGTGCCCCTGACTCCCTTCCCAGCCCCATCTCTGACTCTGTGCCCTTGTCTCTGGCCAGTGCTGTCCATGAAGCAGCTGCTATTCTCGGAGGAAGACAGCGGGGCAGGGCCTCCCCTCCAAGGGGATGGGGTCCCAGGAGGTGGCCCCCTGAGCCCCACACAGACCCAGGAACTCCGAGAGGAGCTACTCAGCCTTGAGGAGACCCTTAAACAGCTGGAGGTGGGGGTTGGGGGGTTGGGGGGTGGGGTAGAAAAGGGATGACTCAGTGGAGGGGGCCATTCTCATGGATTAAACCCCGCCAAACCAGGAGGTGGAGGAGGAGTTTTGTCGCCTGCGACTCATCCTGTCTCAGCTTGGGGAGAACACTGGTCCCCAGGCTGGCTGTACCTGAGGCTTCCTGCCCCAGGCAGGTGAGTGAGGGGCTACGGGGCACGAGCGCTGCCCAGAGGGGTGATCAGAATGGGTACCTCAGGGGCTTCCGTGGCCACATCCCCATCTGTTTCTCACTACACCTTTGTCTTTCTCAAGCTCCAGTCTACCTCCTGCCTTCACCCCTCATCGGCCAGCTCTTGTTTCTCTGGCCATTTCATGCTCTTTCCCCCCATGCTCCCCTTCTCTCCCCTTTTCTCGCATCTCTGTCCCTCTCGCCCCCCTCCATCTCCCTGCTCTCCCTTCTGCATCCCCCCAGGCCTTTTGCAAGACAGAGAGGACGTGAGGACCACCCACCCACCACTGCGCAGCCGCTGCAGCATCTCCAACCCCAAGGGCCCAAGGAGAGGGAGCTGGGCTTTGGAGGCAACGTCTGGGGGTGGGGGTAGGGGCCCACTGGGTTCACTGTGACCCCCAACCTCCTGTTGGCCTCGGCCTTCTCCCCCCTGCCTTCTGCTTGGGAGACTCAGGGCTTCATTCCTGGGGGGCACCACAGCGATCCCCAGATTCCAGGCCATCTCAGTATTGCCTGGGGGCCACCCCGCCCTCACCCACCCCCAAGTGCCTTTGCTGTTTTTATACCTTGAACTGGAGGTTTATTTTTAATATATATTATCTAAGGAAAGGTCCGTGTTGTGAGGGTGCTGTGGGTCCCTGAAGTGTCATCTGGAGCCCTCCCTGTCGGGCATCACCTTCCTGGGAATGTCCCACCATGACGCCTCTGCCTCTTGCCTTTTACCAGCTGTTCGTTCATTTTTGTGTTTTAACTTCCCCCGGCCTCCACCCCATGGTCACCCACAATGCTGGGCGCCCCACATCCACACTCCTTTATGTTCTTTTATTTTTGTAGTAAACTCTGGAGGTGGCTGTTGGGGGTCATAGGGAGCTGGTGGGGCGGGGGGCCCTCCTGGGTGGGGGCTAGGGGCGGGGTTATTGCTCTGAGCTCCCTGTCCCCAGGGGGCCTGTATGGGGTGGGTGTCAGGACTGGGGCCGGCAAGGGATACACACAGCCGCACAAACACACAGGTCACAGCACGGGGTGGGCGTCTGGGGAGGCTGGGCACCGTATTGCACTTTGGGAGTGGGGCCAGGCAGGGACCCCCCTCAAACGAGCCTGGGGAGGAGACTGGCGGCCATCATGGTCCTTCCACCCACAGTGGGGGAGATAAGACCCCCAACCTAGGGTTGGAGAAGACCCTCCCAGGGCCGAGGGCTGTTCCCCATCTGGCGGGACATCAAGGGCAGACTAGACAAAGGAAGAGACTGCACGGGGAGGGTGGCCCTGGTCCCTGACCCGGCAGAATCCATCACCCGGTGCCAGCTCAGCTGCCCACCCCTGCTTTGCCTGCCTTGGACTTGGGGGGCACAGGGAGGCCCTCGTCGCCCTCACTGTCAGAGCTGCACCCGCTGACATCCGTGATCTCCAGCTCCGAGTCGCTGTCCTCTTTGCCGCCCAGCGTAGGCTCTGGTCCCCCAGCCCCTGGCAGTGCCAAGCGGGGCGCTGCTGCCAGGCCCGAGGGGCGCTCAGGGCCCAGGCCCTCCCCTGTGGCAGCCAGGAGAGGTGTGGTGTGGCCTGCCCCTGCAGAGGGCAGGTGGCCCAGGGAGCTGGCCAGAGGGTTGGGGTAGAAGTGGGGGGGGTAAAGAGAAGGGGGCAGCTTGGGGAAGGGGCCGGCGAGGTAGGGGTTAAAGTTCCAGGGGTACTCTGGGAAGGTTCGGCTGTAAGGGCCCAGCAAGCCAGGGGGCTTGGAATAGCCAGTGGCACCTGGAGGGCACAAGGGGTGTGTCAGGCTGGGCCCCTGCTGGGCCTTAGTGGAGGGCACCACCCACATCGTTCTCCCATTGTGCCTCCCCCACCGCATCCACCCTCAGGGCTTCCCCCACCTCGTTGCTTTAGCGTCCCTGACGGCCTTTCCTGTCCTGTCCCCTTTGCAGTGTCCCTCCTCCCTGCCTCCCATTGACTCCTCTAGCTTCTAAATACACACACAAGCAGCCTTGCCCCAGGGCCTCCATCTGCCCATCTTCCCTCAAACGCCCACGGAGCCCCCCACCCTGCATCCCCAGGCCCTTACCGGAGCCCAGGAATGGGAAAGGGCTGTCCAGACGCAGTTTGTCTGTCTCAGGGGTGAACAGGGGTGCCCGGGCCCCTTCTCCCAGGCGGGGGGCAGAGAACAGGGTCTGCAGGGTCTGGAGAGGGAGGTGGTGCTGCTCAGACTGGCTGTCCCCTCCCCAAGGAGTCCGTGGCTGGAAGGACACCAAGCACCTGGATCTGGAACCCCAGCATCCTAACTCACCTCGGGAGTGAGGGGAGGCGCATCTGGCACAGGGCCCCCGCCAAAGGGACTAGGGGTCAGCAAGAGTGGGGAACCCGTGGTGGCTGCTGCCACATCCAACAGTGGGTAATTCACAAGCACGACTTTGCTGAAGTTGAACTTGTAGGTGAACCTTTTCCCTTTGGTCTTGTGGAGAATCCGCTTGTTGTAGTAGTAGCTGTGGGGAGAGGGAGAATAAGGAGAGGAGTGAAGGGAGAGCCCCTACCCAGCCCATGTGCTGTGCCAGCCACAGAGCACAACAATTGGGGAAACTGAGGCTCTCAGAAGTCCCCTGACCAAGGTCCCAGGACCAGGAAGAGGTGAGGCAGGAGCTGGGGTCCTGGCCTGTGACTAAAGCCCAGAGCTCCTCCTTGCCTGCCTTCCACCTGGAGAAACAGTTACACCTGCGCAGCGTTCTTGCATGCCACCCAATGGCATTCTGCCCCAGGAAGTGGAGGAAAGGCCCCCGGAGTGGGAGCCCAGAGGGACAGTGAGGGGAGAAGGGGCAAGTGGGCATCCGGGCCATGGCCCCATCTCACCGCAGGGCCCGGCTCAGCTTGTCGTAGTTCATGTGGGGCTTGCACTTGCGGATACCCCAGAGCCGGGCCACCTCGTCGGGGTCCTTAATGACAAACTCCCCGTAGTCCCCCTGCCAGGCGATGACACCCTGGTACTCCTCCTTCTGCAGCAGCTCCAGGATGAAGTGCCACAGCTGGATCTGCCTCGAGCCAGGGGACGACTCCGGCTTGTAGGCCCAATCCGGGAAGGCAAACCCTGGGGACAGAGGCAGGGGAGTGGCTTCTGCTTGGAACCCAGGAGGCACCTGGTCCTCACCCTGCTCCTGGCCTCAGAGGAGCAGCCGACCAGCCTCAGGCATCTTCAGGGACCTGATTCCCACTCTCCATACCCCACTTAGTGTCCAGTCCCCAAGCTGTCCAACTAAGGGGACCCGAGGTTGGCACTTGCAGCCTGATTCCCTATCTTGGCACAACTGCCCCAGGTTCAGTGTTCTGGGGTGAAGGGTGGGAGGGGCCAGTTTCCTGCATCCTTGACTGTGGAGGAGCTGGGAAGGGCCCCCCCTCCACCGTGTTAGCCCTTCTCCCCCCACCCCCCACCCCCCGCCTGCCTGGGCAGGCCTCTGGTCTCTCTTGCACTCTGCACTGCCCTAGATTCCTGCTGTCTCCTTCTCCCTGTGCCTCGCCCCTGTCCCACCTTCCCCCCAAGCCCCCCCCCTGGCTGGCCCCACCCTGGCACATCCAGGCTGGGCCTGTGTGTACACGTGTCTGAGCATCTGTCCACATGTGTCTTTTCTGTCCCCGTGTCCCCTTCCTGCATCCTCACTATGTGAGTCTGAGAACACTGTGTCTGCAGATACCCGCAGCACACATGTCACACAGATGTCCACTCACCCTCAAGGACACCCTGGGACACAGATGCATCAGAGGGCACACTCCTGCTGGAGCACAACCCACCACGCACCATGTGCCACCAAGGTGGGCACACCAGACACCACACATTGTGTACCCTGTCCCTGCACACAACTATACATCTCAGGTCCCTCAGAACTGGGTCCCACTACAGCTCAGCCATGACCAAAAACACACAGAACCCCAAAGGCCCAAATTAAACACTGTGATGGAGACGGTGAGTCATCAAGACATGTGTCAACCTGACAGGACACACAGGGTGACAGCATGACAGAACAGCCTCTCTCACCCCCCCCCCACACACACAGACACTAACACAGCTCACTCAGCATTACACATGCCACTTAGATGGTGTTCTGCACCCCGTTGTCCATATACACCCAGAAATTGGGTGGAAATGGGCTGTGCCTGCCCACCCCTAAATCACAGTGCCTGTTCAGAAGGCCCCAGACCCTGGGTCCTGCCTCTGTGCTCACTCCTGTGCCATGTCCTCTGCCCCCTCCCCTCGCCTCAGAAATACCAGACCTCGGCATAAAAGCAGCAGGCAGAACTTGCCTATAAAGAGTTAAGAGCTGAGCAAGAAAAGGAATGGGGTGGGGGGGGGGCAGGCTGACAGGGCTGTGTGCTCCCCCAGCAGTTCCTTGCCCTCTCTGGCTAATTAGGATTTCAAGGTGGGTGGCCAGGAAGAGCAAGGCCCCACCCGGCTACCTGGTGTACAGATGTGGGCACTAGTGCCTGAGGCTGGGGAAGGAAGGCAGTTTCCTCCCTGAAGAGAATTTTCTCTCAACTCCATTTCGGATCTTTCACAGCTCAGATGACAGGGCTCAAGCAACACAGAATCTCTGGCCCATTCCACACCCAGAACACGAACACGTCCTAGTGGGAAAGCAACTATCACAGACACACCCACACGACCCCAAAGGTGACAGTGTGCAAGTGGCCATACCCAGGCAGACACACCACCCTACCTGGAAACACCACCTATCTTCAAATGCACGTCCTCAAATGTGTTGTACCTGCTAAGACACACACACAACTAGAGTTCCCACAACCTCAGCACAAAGACACAGACACATTATGGCAGACAGCCCCGAACACTCAGTCCCATTCAGTGACACACACACACACCCCAACACAGACACAGCCTCCACCATAGCACCAAGATATCCGTTCTGAATGCTACACACCATGCAACAGACCAGTAAGGACAAGCCGAAGGCTCCTCACCGCACTGAGGCAGGTACACACTCAGCGAGCTGGCAGACACCCCCAATCTAAAATGTAAGCACACTAGGCACCCCAAAGAAACACAATACACCCAGTTAGAGACCTTCAGGTAGCCTTAGATGTGTGTGGACAAGCAGACTCACTAGCTTGCACAAAGAGAGACACTGCACAGACAGACACACACTCTCCCAGAGTGACCCCTTCTTCCACAATCACTCAAGTGTGACACAGGGACACATCCCGAGACCCCAAATACCCAGGCACAGAGTCTCAGTCTATACGCACACACATACACACTGCCCATGTATGGGGCATGTGACTTGAACTCAAACGCACATCGAAGCCAGTCTTACGGTCCATGTCCCCAGCTCTGAGCGTCCACTTCTGAGCAAGCCGTCCTCTCCCCAGAGCTCTGGCTGGCTGGGCCCTGTCTCCACATCCCCCTGGCTGCATAGTCCCATCTGTCCATTTGTCCACCAGCACCTGGCCTAGTGCCCCCCTGGTCCCTGTCCCCACTCCAGCAGTGCCTGTCTCTAATGCCCTTGCTTGTTTGCCCGCTGGTCCTGAATGGGAGCAGGCTGAGCCACACACCGCAGAGACCCCAGGACCTCAAGCCCCTGGGTCCCCGTGCCTCTCAACCTCAGTACCTCACCTACCACCCTCCAAAAGACCCTCACGTCCCAGCAGCCAGGTGGCAGGGACATTTGGCTGTGAAGTTTTAGCCAAGTTTTCCATTAAGGGGACTCTGACAGAGACCTGAGAGGTAGAAGGAGGAGAGTGAGAGGTCAGAAAGGAGGGGCCCGCTGGGAAGGCCCGAGGGCTGGGGGAAGGGGGCGTCCGGGCCAGTTACCGGGTGTCCAGAGAGCCGGCAGGGCAGGCGGGGTGAAGAGAAGGTCGGAGACGCAGCTACAGTCCATGGTGGAGCCGGCCCTGCAGAGATGTCCGGACAGACATGAAGGGACAGACACACGGGGACAGGATGGGGTAGGAGAGACAGACAGGGCTCAGCGGGGATGGGTGTTGCCCAGGGGCTCCCCCCTCTGCCCAGACCCTGCCCAGCCTGATGCCTGCAACCCTCTCCCCGCAACATCACGCCCTGATACCCCTCCGCCCGCTTGGCCCCATCTCTCTCTCCTGTCCCTCTCCTGGCCCTGTGCCACTGGTCCTCGCTTCCCAGTCCCTCCTAGGCAGCCGCCACCTTCCTCTGTGCCTAAATCACTAAGCACCGGGGCGCTCCCAGCCTCCCTCCTCGCTCCTCACCACTCGCTCACTCACTCACACTCGCCGGTTCGCCTGCCCGCCCCGCCAGCCCGCCCACCCCGCACGTCTCTGCCGCTGTCTCTCCATCCCCATCCCTGTCTCGCACCTGACTCTCACTCCTCTGTCTCTGTGTCTCTGGGTTTCCCTCTGTGGCTGCCCCAGCTTTATCTCACTACAAACCTCACCCCTACCCCGGACCCCGGGCTGGCTCGTTCAGCCCCACGCAGCCCTGCAGCTCATCTGCCGGCCCAGAGCGAGCCTGAACCGGACACCCGCCTGAAGGGCTGGGAGGGGACAGGCCCAGCTCCAGCCCTACGCCCGCCCACCCTCAGAGCAGCCCCCAGTGCCTGCATGAGCGCTCCCAGACACCCTTTCTACCTGCATCTCACCCCATGGTGCCCACCACTGGGACCTGCCTCCTCACCTCAGACACCCTCTTCCCCCTTAGATTTGCCCCCCACAGACAGCCCCCCCAGACACCCCTTCCCCTTGGCTCTGCCTCCTCTTTCAACACCCCTTCCCCCTGGCATATGCCTCCCCTCTCTGGCAGGTCCTTCCTCTCAGACGTCCACACCCTCAGACACCCCTCTCCTAAGACACCCCATCCCCTTCTCACCCCACCAGATACCTCTGCACCCCCAACACCTCCCTCAGACACCCACACCCTCACATATCTGCTCCTCTCAGACATCCATCCCAGACACCCTTAGATACTTCAGCCTCTCGCACTCTTAAATACCATTCTTCTCAGATACCCCGCTGCTCCCCAAAGATCCCACAGACCCCTCAGAAACCCACAGACACTCTACTTCCCCATAAACTCCACCTCACCCCTTGGACACCTGACAAGACTTGTCAGCCCATTTCCCCCAGATTTGTCCAGTCTTCCACCGACACCCTCACACCAACCCTGCCCACTGGGGTCCCACGCCCCGCCTCCAGCACTCAGGTCTCTCGAGGGCCAGCCCCCTCCCCCACCCATCTGCTTCCTCAGGGTCTGCCCCGATTCCCACATCCCCATCTCCCCAACTTCCTCTGCTCATCTCCCTCCCTGACTCTATCTCTCTCTCCTCACTCAGTCTCTCTTCTCCCTTCTGTTTCCTCCCACAATTGCTCCCGTTTTTTCTGTCTCTCTTCTTGCTCTTTCTTGTCTCCCCTCAACCTGGGGTGCCTCTCTCCCCATCTTCCCCCACCCCTCTCTCCCCCATCTCTGTGGCTCTCTATCTCCTTCCACCTCTCCCGGTCTCTCTCCTTCCATCACTCAGTCTCTCTTCCTAATTCTGTCTTCCGCGCCCACCTCCCATATCCTTTCCACATCTGTCTTTCCTTGTCCCCCCATCCCTTCTCTCTCTCCCTATCCCCCTAGTTTCTACATCTCTCAGTCTCTCCCGCTCCCTCTCCCTCCACCATCTGGGTCTTTTCCTCCTTCTCTCTGTGTCTCTCTAAGTCCCCCATCTCTGTATCTCTCTGCCCCATCCCGCTCCGTCTCCCTCTTCATCTCCCTCCCGTCTCCCCATCTCTCTCCATCACCCCGACTCCGCACCTCTCCCAGTCCACCTCACCCGCCTCCCCGGCTCTCTCTGCCTCTCCGGGTCCCCTCCCTCCTTCCTCCGCCCCTACCCACCCCCCCATTGGCCCCTCTCATTTCCGTGTTGGTTTTGATTTCTCTTCCCGATGCTTTCAACTCCCCGCCGCCTCCTCCGGACACGTTATAACGAGGAGCCGTGGGATCGGCGCTCCGGGCCCTGCTCCCACGCTCCCCCGCCGTCTCTCACATGCGTCTCTGCCATCTCGCCGTCTCTGCCTGCCACTTCCCCGTCTCTGTCTCCCCTCCATAGCCTCCCCCCACCCCGCCCCTCCTGTCACTGCCCTCTCCTCCCGTCCTGTCCCCTTCCCTGCATTTCTGCCCTGTCTGGGTTCGCAGCTCTGTGTCTGTATCTCTGGGTCCCCCTGTCTCTCTGTCTCTGGGTCCTCATCTCCGTGTCTTCACACCATTCTGCTTTTATGTCTCTGGGTTCCCACGTCTCTCCACCCCACATCCCTGTCTCCTTATCTCTCTGTCTCTGTCTCCACATCTCCCTGTCTCTGTTTCCGTCCCAGTGTCTGTCTCTTGGGGCCCCTTTGATCTTGGCCTGCCCCTGGCACCCTCCTGGCCCCATTGATCGCTGATCGACGGATGGAGGGAGTGGGGCCTTTGGGGTGGGCTAGGGGCAGGCAGGCGGTAGGACAGCCTCACAGACAGACAGACAGCTGGCCCAGCCTGGGTGGCTTGGGAGGGGGAGCTGCTGCACCCCCCCCACAGCTCCCTGCCGGCCGCACGGTGCGGATGGGGACTCCGGGCAAGCTTTAATTTTTAATTTTATTTTGCTTCCTCCACCCCCCCCCGCCCCCCATCTCCACTGCCCGCAGCCATGGCACTGAATATATGTGCGCGTGTGTGTGCGCACACGGCAGTGTGGAGAGGGCTGGGCAGGCTGAGGCTGCCTCCCTGCTCTCCCTGCCAACCAGTTACATAAACCCACACACCAACCCAGGCACACACACCACACAGTCACGCCACACATCACACAGACACAGGTCAACAAAGTGACACACACCACACAGTCACACAACACATGACACAGACACAGATCAACAAAGTAACACCCACCACATAGTCACACAACACATCACACAGACACAGGTTAACAAAGCGACACACACCACACAGTCACACAACACATCACACAGACACAGGTTAACAAAGCAACACATACCACACAGTCACACAACACATCACACAGACACAGGTCAACAAAATGAGATATACCACACTGTCACGCAACATGTCACACAGACACAGGTCAACAAAAATGACACATACCGCACTGTCACACAACACATCACACAGATACAGGTCAACAAAGTAACACATATTACACTGTCACACAGACACAGGTCAACAAAGGAACACACACCACACTGTTACACAACACATCACACAGACACAGGTCAACAAGGTTACACATACCCCACTGTCACACAACATTTCATACAGACACATATTAACAAAGTAACACATACCACACTATCACACAATATGTCACCCAGACACAGGTCAACAAAGCAACACATACCACACCACCACAAATAACACATCACACAGACACAGGTCAACAAAATGACACACACCAAACTGTCACACACATCAGACAGGTGTGTGATGTACATGTCAACAAAATCACATATTAATAAGACTTGTCACAACCAACACACATCACATAGACCCACACAGCAACCCAGGCATGCATACCAACACATCAAACACAATACACACAATGACTGTCACACACATCATGGTCACAGACACACAATTTACACAGGCACACACAGAAAAAAGACCCACAATCACAAATCATAGACAGATACACACATAATCACACAATGAGGTTCGCAATCAGTACAGACTCATAGACAAGCACATGGTGGCACAATGCCACACAGAAGCTGAGACACACCCTGGCACCCAGACATACGCACCAGCACAGCCAAGCCAGTCACACACGTGACACAAAACACACAGCCACACAGACAAGCACTAACTGGAGACCCTGCGTGCATGTGATCTGGCATGCATGGAGACCCACACACAGACCAGCTGAACAGCAGTGCACTCAGACACATAGGCCATGTGGGTGAGAGGCTGGGTCAAGATGGGGGTGGGCACTCAGAGGTAAACCTACCAGGGGCCCTACTGTTGACTGTCCATCCAGCCTTCTTGAGCATGTCTCTGTGTGAGTGAGTGCGTGCGTGTGTGAGGTGTGCACTGTCACAAGCCTGCTTCTGCTGCTGTCTCACCAGAGACAGGATTCCCGGCCTCTCTCAGGCCCTGCTGGGTGTCAGCGTCTCTCTCTCACTCACTGAGGGTCTTTGTGGATCCATCTCTCTGTCTGCTTCTATTTCGAGATATCTCCACCTATGAATGTCTCTGTCTCTTGCCTCTGTCTCTGGGCATCTCCATCTCTCTCTGTCCCTCTCTGTCTCTCCACACACCTCTCTTGGCCTCCCATCATCCGGGCCCCCTGGGCTGGGGTTTAAACCAGTTGTTTTGATTTCTCTAAGCTGCTTGGGCTGCCTCAGGAGCTGCCTCGGGCCTCACCCCCCCACCCAGCCCCTTCATCCCTCACCCAGCCCCCCCCCCAACTCCCCTTAACACAATCTGCACAAGTGGAATGAAAATTGATTTTTTTTTTAAATTTCATATCTTCTCCGGGGCTCTGTCTAAAGAGGAGAGAGACGCGGCCCAAGACCCTTCTCCCTCCACTGCCCCCACACGCACACACACACCAACAGGCACACACCTCACACTCCAACTCACACATATACCCATTCCGCCTGCACCCACCCTGAGGACACACCCCTCCCTACGCCACACAGCCGTACACACAGTAGTGACATGCAGCAAACTCTACACACTCTCTCTGGATGCCCAGCAGTAGGCACACTTGACACACCACACACAGCCTGGCTGCCTGTTGTCTGTCACACACTGGACATGCACAAGCTGACATGTACACCTCTCCTTTTAGATTATGGCCACGCCCACGTGCACACAAACACAGGCCCAGGGATTATCCCACCATAGGCACTAAGGAGACCCCGTGGCTGTCCCAGGGGAGATGGAGTCAGGAAGATGACAAGGGCTTTCCTCCCAGGACTTGTCCCCCAACCCCAGAGGTCACTACCACTCCTACCCCTGCCCACATCAACCAAATGCTCTGGCCTAACTCTAGGTGAGGGTGTCTCTGTGCCTGGGGGACATGTGTGCGCACACACACACACACACACACACACCCCTCACTACTTCTCTCATGGCTGCACACTGTCACCCCCACAACAGGCTGGTTCATTTGAGAGTTGGTTCATCCCCACAAAGGCATACAAAACACAGGGATAGAAACACACAGGCACCCATAACACAAAGACCCACAGAACACACACAGGCAGGCACCAAACACACACCCGTGCTCACACATCATCACAGAGACACAGCCCCACACATTGTAGGACATCGGTTCACACAAGGAATGCACACATGCACCACTCAGCAAATACATCACGACTTCACACACACACAGCCTTCAACACTCTCTAGGGCAGGTCATTCAGTGTCATTCACTTATGAACAGACACTCCCTATCCAGCCTGTTACATTCAGCTTCCCAAAATGACTACACACATGCACACAAACACACACACACACACAAAGCATGGTTCACGGCTGATCCCAGACTCAGACACATGCTCACAGGCTCAGAGACACAACAGCAACCCCTCAACACAGATACACTGCTACGCAAGCTACAAAGCCAGACTCTGATGCCCAGATGTTGGGTGATTTTTGTGACCTTGTCCCAAGGCTGTTCCTCACACCCACCTTTCGCAGCCTGGCCCCTGCGGTCCTGTCAGGGTGCCAGTCACCTAGGCCTCCCACCCCATCTCCCTTGGATGAAGCCTCCAGTCTCCCAGTCCGCAGAGATGTGGCCTGTCTTGTCTTGGTCACTTAGACACACTGCTGGCCACCTGACTCAGGAACTCTAGACATGGCACAACTCCAGAATGTGGACAATCACACCAGATGCTCGCACTGAGCTACACACACAAGTCACACGTAGGTTCACAAACATGACACACGTGGCTGTGCTCAGCCCCATGATCTCAGGCACCTGCGTGTAGGAACACACACAACTCCACACGTCATATTCACATGTGCTGCACAAGTCACACAGCCACGAAAAGACAGCCAAGACCCCTCCACACACACAGTGTCTCATATCACAGACATACACCGTCACCACAGCTTATACACACACACACACACACACAGGAACCTCTGCAGAGGCTGCACCGTGTAAGACAGAGGGGCAGACTGGCAGACAGGTGGGCACAGGCTCCTAGCCTGGAGAAGGTGTCTGGGACACTGGGTTGGGTGGTTAAGAGGTGCCAAGACAGGATGGAGACCTCACGCTCCCCCTCTCGGTGTCTCTCCCTCGAGCTGGTATCTCTGTCTGGGTCCCTGTGTCTCTCTGGGTCTCTGTCTCTCTCCCCGAGCCCCAGTCTCTGCAAGGATGTCCCTGGGGCTGTGACCAGCACACAGAATGGTTTCAGTGTCGGGTGGCGAGGGAGCATCCCCAGGGAAGTGGGAGCCGCAGTGCCACGCACCCCGCCTACCAAACAGCGCTGGGGAAGGGAGGGCAGACAAGCGCAACAGCTCTGCAGACCCGGAGCTCAGGCCGCTGCCCAGCCCAGTGGGGGGCCTGCCCCTCCCCTCGGAGACCCAGAGAGATGGAGGAGATGCCGGCGAGGGAGACAGAAGAGACACCTGAGACAGACAGAGTGAGAAAGACTGAGGGGGCAGAGGCAGAGTGAGAGACAGAGGGGGGCGAACATGGAGAGATCAAGTGAGAGAGACAGAGGGGGCAGAGACAGAGAGACAGAGTGAGAGACAAGGGGCAGAGACAGAGCAGCACAGAAATGGAGGGGAGAGAGCCAAGTCAGGGAAACCCGGAAAAGGAAGGCGAGTGAGTCAGGGAAGCTTGACAAAGTGAATTAAAGAGCTGGAGGTCAAGGGGAGAGAGCGCTGGAGAGGAGACCCTGGGTCAGGGAGGACTGAGAGGAGGGGGTAGAGAGGCGGAAAATTGAGGGATTAGGGCAGGAGCAGAGGAATGGATGAGGGAGAGGCCCCAGCTGCAGGCTGAGGTAGGAGTGCGGGACAGGCCTGGCAGGCACGAGCTAACCTCAAGTGTGGGTTCAGGGCCACTGTGATGCCCACCTCACCCCTCAGCAGTCCTGGGGGGCAATCAGCAGGGCTGCCACCTCAACTCCAAACCCTGCTCCCCGCCCCCCTCCTTCCTACCAGCCCCAGGCCCCATCCTCACACCCAGTCTCTTCCCAAGGCAAGTCTTTCCTGAGTTCCAGCTCCCTCCCCATCCCATCCCCACACCCCAGGCCCTGCCTGGCTGCCCCAAGCCTTCCACCAGGGAGACAGGGACCCATGTGCCCTGGAGGGGGTGGCGGAGGGGCAGGGGCACCATGCGTCCTGCTCATGGGCGTGGTGCCAAATATGTGCTCAGGAAATATTGTTCATGTGGAATTCAGGTGAAACAGCAAGAGAGCCAGTAGCCAAAGGGACAGAAAGCCAGGAACCAAGGAACAAAGATGCAGGTGGGTCAGGAAGACCTGGAGCCAGGGGCAGAGAGACAGGGGTGCAGAGAAAGGCATGGAACAGAGAACCAGAGGGACAGATAGACAGGGGACTGAGACACAGGAACATAGAGGGACAGGGAATCCAGTGGACAAAGAAATGGGCTCAAAGATGGGGAGAAGGGGAAGCCGGGATGGCTCAGTGGGTTAAGCGCTCACTTTGCAGCGCCGGGGACCGAGGATCGAATCCCGGCCC